>SMGU01001399.1:0-14414 GCA_004348175.1 Puccinia novopanici
ATTTTGGTGGCAGATTGATTTCGAAGATTAATAGCCATCATCTCAAATCCATTGATTTTACCTTTGGCTGGTCGTCCAACAGCAGGAGGCTTCCCAGTTCCAAAGCAGGCATTGTAATTCTTTTTGATTTTGAGCCATTCGATGATTATGAGGTAGTCGTCTTTCTTCAAGTGACCGGTAGTTTTGTCAGCATCATCGTCTGCAGAGGAATCGTTACCTCTGGCTTTCTTGGACTTTCGTTGGATGGCTGGCCTCTTAGGGGTTGATTTCTTGGAAGCAGGAGTTGATTTCTTGGGCATGGTGGTGGTTTTCTTGGATGTTGATTTTTTCTGATTGGATTTATTTTTTGGAGGCATGATTCTGGCAAGGTAAAGAATTGAGTATTTGGATTAGGTGTGTATTGGGATGAAATGAATAAATGGCATACCTAGCTGGGGATCAAATTGTTAAAAAAAGAAGGGAGGAGGTGATAGGATTGAATCGTGGCAGTGGATAAAAAAGTAAGGGAGGATGGGATATGAATAATCGTTGCAGTTTATTTAAATCTGAGGCTGAAATATGTGGGAATCCGTGGGTTTTTGGGGAATAAAATGTGGTTTTAATTGGTTATACTTGATACGTATTGGGGAAAATAAATACATATTTCAAAATTTTATCCACAGGTTTGAAAAGTGTGGATTTCTCAAAACCCGTGGATTAGATAATCGTGGATTTGGTCATATTTGATACCCCCTATTATCACATAATTCAAGTTTAGAATGGTGCAATACAACAAAGGAGAATGTAAAAGGTGGCCTTTTCTGGCCTAGAGCTTGGATCCTCAGCGATTCACCCCCACATACAATAGTAAGTAAATTGACTACCTTCCTCCTACCTTTAGAGTAGTGCTCCATCTCCTCATTACCATTTTTTTTTTCATCCTGTAAACTTGGTCAGTCCTCTTAAAATCCCTATTGAAAAAAGAATCACTTCATTCCTCATAAATTAGTTGATGCAAGAACCTCTGACAAGTCGCCAATCAGCTCAAGTGCTTGCCAACTCCTTGCAGCAATTTCTTTTGCTAACTTCCTGTAGGAGTGGCTTTCATTGGTCTCACTTGTATATCAACTAATTTGATCTGAAGGACATATTCCTACCTTAAGCCATCTGTAATTGGACAAGAAGGGACTTGAGTTTAACTTGTGTATTAGTAAAGGTATCAGTGAGTAATTTCTTCTTTTATTAGCTCTCAGCATCATGACTTTGCACATCCAATGGATGCCCCAAGCTTCATGCTCATAGCTGACATGTACACACTATGGAATTGTACTGATAATTTTCATGACCCCATGGTGGCTCTGGAGCTACATACCACTGCCGTCATTGACTGTCTCCATTACCTTATCCTTCACTAAAGTTATGTCATGCTTTTGATTTGATTTTCTTTGCCACTTCAAGACTTATTCCACAACTGTACATGCCCTGATCCCAACTACACAAGAGATCCTCTTTTTTTTTCTTAGAAAGAAAAGAAAAGAAATAATAGTGGGACTCTCAAGCAGTATTTGCAAGTGACTTTGCCAGGATTTTGGCCAGTTGGCTGCACAGAAAAGTGTGCAGATCACACGTCCAAAATACATGCAAGTCATATCATCCCTGTCATATCTTACCACATGCAGGAATTTTGGCCGCTTGAGTTGCGTAGTTTTCTGTGCAGATCAACTGGCCAAAGTTGAGGCAAGTGACTATCACTACTCGCCTTTGAGCGCCCCTAATCCATGCCAGAGGTTGATCCCATTTTCCCTGGGCAGCGGCTAACATTTTCTTTTTTTTTTAAAAAAAAAAAAGAAAGAAAAACTGATTCCTTTCCAACACGAGCACAACAGGAAGGAAAAATGGGAATGTAGCTGAGCAGTAAAACAGAAACACAGCGGGAATAGATGAGACTGGTCTTGATTTAAGGAAGATGAAAAGCGCGCTAAAACAAAACTAGTCGGACACACATGATCCTCAGGCTAAACAAATTAAAAATGCATTTCGAAAAAAAAAAAACCCCCGCGAAAACATAGGTGAGAGGGATGGGTTATGGGTTATAGTATTATGATGAGGAGGAATCGTAGTCGGATAACGTGTAGAGGTCCCAGAGCCGTTTAGATAGAGTGGGGCCGATACGAGCGCTGGTAGCGTTGGAAGCACCAGCGGTAGCAGAGCCACCAGAGTCGCTGCCTTGAGGAGTAGAAGGTGTGACAGAGTGATCGGAGGGAAGATGAGAAGAAGGAAGGGGTGAGTTAGCGATGCGTTCGATCCAGGACCAGGGGTGTTTATCGGATGAGGGACCAGCGGAGGGATCAAGAGAGGTATGGGTGTTGACGTCGGCCCAGAACTGGTTGGGAGTAGGCCAATGATCGACGATGCTCGTCGCTTTGGCCGCGCTCATCCCCGGCAGACAGCTGACCATCCGGGCCCACAGCTGCCGTACTGTCAGCGTCGTCGATTTGCCATTCAATTCCTCAAACGAGCCATAGCTCGTCACCCAGTACCGACCTCCTTCCTTCCTTCGCAGGTTCGTCAGCTTGAGCAGATAAGTCGTCCGATCGATCTCCGAGTCTGGGATGATCGACAGATCAATCGTCTACCCAATCCAAATCATACAGAAGTTATATCACCTGGATCAACTTTTTGTTTTGTTTTCGTGATCCAATGAGAAGCATTAAGGAAGGGGACAAGATGATAGAAGTCTATGTGCTAACCCTATGCAGATCCCGCAAGACCTCCGTCCGCCTCATCAAGAATTCGACCGAGGCCTTCCAATCAGGCGTTGTTTCGAGCTGGAAGTCGTTTAACAGCATTGTCTCGAACTTGGAGGTGTAGATCATCTGTCCATCGCTTTCGAGGTTTGATTGGGTGTTGTAGTCTTCAACCAAATAAATCGGATCTCGGAGTCCTGATCTCTTCAACCGAGCCTACCATATTGGGTTACATCCATCAGCTTTCGTGAATGAATGATCATATCTTCAAGCAGGCACGAATCATTGTAGACGTACTTTCTGTTCCTCAAACCGGTTATCCCTAATACTAGAGCACAGATCGTCAAGTCGTTTGCGTTCGACGATAGAGTCGAGAACAACTTCGCGCTTATCGTCATTGTGATGGACGGCAATCCAGATGGCGTCACCGAGGACGAGAGCGCGCTGAAGGACATGAATGGGAGACGGGTGAGATTCGGAGAGTTCGGCGGCTTTGTTGACACAATAGTTGTAAAAGGCATCTCGGTCGTTGACTGCCCGGACCTCGCGATGGTCTAGTACCAGACAGATGTCGTAACTGCCAGCTTTCCAGACCTCGGGCTCAAGGTCGACGTTGGGCGAGGTGCGACTAATGTGGCTCTCAGAGAGCGTACTTGAGGTCCGTTTGAGACTAACAACCGTTCGACTGTTCGGCAAACCGTTGACAGAGGCCGGCCTGGAATGGCTATCGGAGAGTGTACTTGGCGTCCGCTGGAGGCTGACGGATGCCCGAGCATTGGGCAGCGAGTCGACGGCCGAGGTGGGGTCGGACAGTCTGCCAGAGACCAAGCTAGATGTCCGCCTGAGATTGGCCCCCAGGGTGCAACCACTGGGCCGACTGCTGACGGGTTCTGAGACCGAAAAACTGTTATTGTCGGGACTGTTGGTAGCGCTCCACCCCACGACTGTTTGTGAGAGCGCTGTGCCACTCAACATAATCTCGCAAGACCCGACCCGACTGGGCGGCTTGAGATGCTCGAGGGCCAGGGGGTCCTCGGACACAGAATCAACGTCAGAGTGGATCGAGATCACCGAGCCTACCGGCGTGGTGGTGCCCGAGGAAGCAGGCTTGAACAGATGGTCCGGGGGTGAGATCGTGGTCAGATATCCAGCCACGGTCGTCGTCTGCGAGGAGACCCCACAATGAGACTCCTCGCGGGCAACGTTGATAGCTGGATGATGAGACCTCGAAGATGGCTGTCTTGGAAGCTTGTTTGAGAGGCTGGACGATGGAGCTTTGGGGGAGGTGTTCTTGTTGGTTGAGGTTATTATACTAGGGGACTGGTCAGCTATCGCACTGGTCGACATCGTGGGGGAGTTGGTTGATAGACCAAAACCAGGGCAGTTTGGGATAGCCTTGCTCTCATACATCCAACCGATCATGTGACCATCCGAGTCGGCCATCGTTGTTGGACATAAGGGAGCTTCGTCAGCAATAGAGCTTCTCTTGACTGGATGTGATATTTGGCTTTTGGCAAATTCTACTTGGTATAAGGTTTCGAACGTCCTAGGATGCATTCGGGTATCAGCGTCATCCATACTTCTGACTCGCGAGCCGGCTGTTCGAGATGGATGGGTAGATGGTGGAACGGGAGATAGACTCAGTACATGCCATCAGCTGGGTTCACTCAGAAATAGCTGACTAACCTCGATCAAGATACCAGAATTCGAATAGACCGCGATTTGGCAAACCGCTTCTTTGGGGATTAATGGTTTGCTGGATGGTGATGTTGGGATTAAAGTCATGAGAGTTGGATTTTTCAAGAGCCTTCTTGGACTTGACAGTGGATTTTGAGGAACTAGCTTTGGGCAAAGAATCTCCGGGGATGTCGAGCTCGTTGTGGTTAGAATCAATCAAAGGGCACTCTGCCCCTGCGGGTAATTTTGATTTATCGAATGGGACGAGACTAAGACCTTCTTGCTCAGCCAAGATCGAGCCCACCTCGAATCCTTGCTGGGTAAGAGTGAATTTCGCCGGCCGGCCGGCGTTGGATTCAGATAGCCCCTCTGTGAGAAGTTTTTTCCTGCGGGGTTGAAAAAGAGAGGGGATGAGCTCAGGTAGGTAAGAGATTGATTTTATTTCCAAGGCACATACATGTTCCAGGCAGTGTAATGACCACTATTGCCGGCTCCGCCTCCCCTGCTCGCTCTTTCCGTGTAACTAGAATCGCAGTACTCTTGAGCGTGCTGGATTATGTCCGATTTGGTGAATGGGCCCGCACGTTCGGTGGTGAGAATGCTCATGGCGATGAGGATACCATAGCAGCCAGTGCGCCTCTTGGGTATATATTTCTTCCGGGTGGTACGAGATTTGCGTTGGGTCTTGGGCGCGTTGGTTGGCTCATCAGAATCGGTGCAAGAGGAGGGATCGTCAAGAGCGCGTTCTTCGGCCGTTAGTGCGCGTTCTGCGGCAGTTAGCGCTTTGCTTTTCCGCTGGCGAGTCTTTTTCATTTGAGTCTGGGAGGCTGATACTACATTTGGATTGAATGATTGCGAGGGTGGTGGTTGATTCTGGTCGTCAGAGCTGCAAGAATCGAGTGCTCTCTCCTCGGCAGTAAGCATATCTTCGGGTCGTTTCCTGGGACGAGTTTGATTAGATCCGTTCCTTTTTCTCTTGAGGTTGGGTGCTATGTGTGCGAGGAACGAGAAGAGCGGAGTTTTGGAAACGATTCAGATCAGATGCGTTTATACATAGATAGATAAGAGGAGATCTGGGAAGACACAAGACTGACAAATGACGCACGTTCGGTTGGGAAGGGATCCCCAGTGGCATTGCACTTCTCCTGTAAGCGGGCAGTGATTAATCTGACGACGCCTTCCCCGACGCCACTAAGAACGAGTGCTTCCCTGGGATGGTGAAAGGGCTGGTTATGAGCACGGATGACCCTTGCAGCTCTTCGGTAAGTGTCGCAAGAGCGAGATCCATTGTTTGAGGCGTGGTCGGCGGCTTCCAGAACCCAACCGGCCCATTCGACGTTCGGCATAGTTGTGGGTGCCATCGCGTCCGCCAAAGTTGTTTTGTCGACGATGGATGATCTCTTTGGCTTGGGAAGGTCTGCTGCCACGGGGTAGTCCCCGCAGCCCATGTCGCCCCAAAGGCGGGGAACCCGAATCAGCCGGCCGGTACAGGTCAGGCCCAGAATCGGTGAACGGAAACAACCATCGACGACATGGAACCAGCGAAGAAGCGGCCGGCGGCTCAAGTATTCAAGGATAAGGTGTGTACTTAATCTTGTGCCATATCGGTCAAGTTTGTTTGATTGATAGCGAGTCATCTTGAACCCACACGCACGGCAGGGTAATGAGGCTTTCAAGAGCGGAAACTTCCAGGCGGCCGTGGAGCATTACACTTCTGCCATCAAGGCCGACCCCTCGGATCACATTCTACCATGTAATCGGGCACTGGCGCGTCTCAAGTTAAACCAGTATGTCTCTTGCGATGTTGTTGACAGGCTCAACATGAGCACATTCATGAGTAAATATGATTTTGTAGATGGAAGTTAGCCGAAGCGGACTGCACAAAGTCGCTCGAACTTGTCCCCCAACCCAACTGCAAGGCCCTTTTCAGACGTGGCACCGCAAGGAGGCACCTCAACAAATGGGACGATGCCCTTCAGGGTGTGTTTTTTATCGTAATTGTTGTTGTCATCATGCCGTCCTGCGGTCTCATAACCTGTGTGGCTTATCAGAATACCTGCCAATCATAATCCCTATCCTCCTCATCATCATCAAGACTTAATGGCCGCCCTCGCCCTCGAACCTAATAACACGAGTATCTCCGCCGAGTTGGAAACTGTCAAGTCGCACATCCAGGTTTGTCAGCATTACCATTCAGACAAAACCAGCGAATATTCCTCATCAATATCGCTGTCTCCTGCAGGACAAGGCCACGAGTGAAAATGCTTCTTTGCCAGCAGCAGAGGCACCTTTGTCAACTTCCACTGCCAGCTCAGATTCGGAAACATCTAGCGCCAATCAACCGACTGCCGGTCCCTCGTCCAGTGCGGCTCTTCTGGACGGAAGGTCCTCCAATAACTTGATGAAAGAAGTTTCCACTAAACGGTTCACTTCCTCACACCCTAAGACAATATCCTCCAACCTTGCTCCTGGTGGGACCAGCTTTGGTGACCTGAAACAAATAAGACAAAAGAAGGAGGAAAAATCATCGGGTCTCATGAGCTCTCGTAACCACATCACTAGGGTTGAAGCTGAAAAGATGTGGAAATCTAGTCCTTCCTCAACCAATTCTACTATACCACCCATCAAGAGTTTTTCGGATTTTGAAATGAGGTGGGGTATGTCAAGTCAGCCCGAGCTCCGTTGCTCGATACTAGAAGTAAGTACGTCGTGGCTGGCTTCATTGCAGTTATGTAGTATCGATTAATGACGTCACTTCGTCTCGCCTCAGACACTTGATCACCATCGCGTGGATCATCTATTCGGGGAGCATCTCGAGCCTGAGACTCTGGAACAAATGATCGATGCGATGCAAGTCTCGCTCAAGTCAGTCGTTCTAAACTATGTCAAATTATTCTGTTCCTGACATGATGATCATTATTTGCCAGATCTAACGACAAAGCTAGAATTAGGAAAGCTGTTGAGCTGCTGCAAGGACTGGATCATGTTCCACGAATTGGAACCTTGACTTTGTTCCTCGAGCCTGATCATCAGAAGGGTCCGCTCCCTACCCTCAAGATTGTGGATGCGAAAGCAATCGCTGACTTTGCATTCACTTCTGTTGCAGTCATCCGAGAGATATTGCTCACATTTCAAAACTTGGAACCAGGAAAATACATTAAATTAAACAACTGGAATATTTGACTCATAATTAGTGTTTTTTATTTATTTAACAACCATCAAGGTTGATATGTCAGAAATGATACCATGAACGGACCACGAACTAGTCGGACGGAACAAGAAAAAAATCAGAGCAAGGAAACATTTGAATTGATATTGAGAAAGTCGTTGACGGGCGGCCGGCGGATAGTCAAGAAAAAAAGCATGGATCGAGAGTTATTGAAATGTGGGAGGGATTCCTTGGGAGATTGATCTGGCGGCACACGAGGACTGGAGCTCGGTTAATGCGCCGCAGATGTTGATTGGCTGAGAGAGAAGGACGGATTGGATGGAGGCCCTGAGGATCCATTGCGAGGGACTTTTGTTGGAGGGCGCAGCTCCGGCACACGCGCGGAGTTGGCCCAACAAGCATTTCCGGGGGCTGGGGGCGTCGGGTGAGAGGTAGTGGGGCGGGTCGAGGAGCTCCATCTTTGGTAAAATATGGGAGGCGAGTCAGTCAGGCTCTTGGTTGATTATACGCCAGGTATTTGGACGGCTGGCTCACCTCAAGATAGCCGGAGATTCTCCAGGTGACTATGCCGGTTTTGTCCGACCTGATGGGGACGGGCCTGGAGCGGAAGTCGCGCGCCTTATGGCTGGCCTCATGCGCCTCGTTCTTCTTGTCACGAGGATTATGATCGCCGCCCACACCGCTCGCTTGCGTGTTGGTGATCAGCTCGCTCACCGACGTGATGCTCACGCTCAGGCTCGCCGACAGGTCCCCGAAGAGGCCCGCATTCGCTCGGTTGTTCCCCTCCGAATCCGCGGATAAATCTAGATCTACGTCGTAAAAAATCTTCAGAATCTTGCTCGTCACATATTCCACTTGATATGTGAGCTGTCGTCAATATGTTCAGGCAAGGGGGAAGCGGAAATTCGATTAATATGGGACAACACTCTTTTTTTGTGGGTTGGGTGGTGACTCACCAGTGTCCGGTTGATCGCTGCTCTGTGCCCCGCATTCAAGCTTATCCATGTCGACAACGAGCGGAACGACTGAGGAGACGTGAGGAGCTTTTGACGCGTTGCAGATAAATGGCTCTTCAAATTTAAACAAACAAATAATTTGCTAAATATATTTAATAATGAAAAAAGAGACCAAAGATTAGCGTCTTAGAGTTAAACATAAATACTTAAAAGGACGGCGGGTTATATTACCTCTCCGCTGCTGCCGACCCCTTGGTTAAAAACGTCTTCCTTTTCCCCTTCAAGATCAGGTGGTAATTAACATGTCCCTATTTAACGCCAGAAGAGAAAAGGCCGTGATTAGTGAAGATATTAGACTTCTGCGGGAGTTTGCAAGAAGAAACGCACGACGGAGTTAGAGCAGCTACTTGGCAAGGGGAGATGGCCGGGCCCGCAAGGACAATTAGTGTGATGGGGGATTTGGAGTTTGAATTGCCAGCCGGTTTTGAGGGGGTTATTAGGTAGGCGATGGTCGGCGCGATGGACGGGCTGTTGGAGGGAGAGGATTTGGTGTTCAAGGTTGTCATGTTGGGTGACGACGCCGGCCAGCTCGAAGGTGATGCGCTTCCACTTTTGCAGCTGGTGCTCGAACTCCAGCGGCGATAGGATCTCCTGCTCCGTGGTGCTGTTCTTCAGTTGGATCGTCACGCTCAGATAATCTCCGGGAGAGAAGACCGTCGAGGAGGGCGGGGGCGAAATGGAGAGCGAAAAGGCTTGGTCGTGGCTTGGGTGCGCTTCCACCGTCTCTCTGCGCGAATTCAAGATCCCTTTTTCCGATAAGGCGACCGGCTTGAGGAGGCCGATTGTCTTGCTGGTGTGGTGGTCCAGGACCGGTATCTCCTGATGGATGACGGCATGGATGTTGGCTTGGAAGGGGTTGACTTTCCCAATCGGTGATCCATCGTCCAACGGGGTGTTGGCGGCAATGTCGGTAGGCTTGGCCGCAAATCTACCCGATCGCTCCTCCGAGGGATGTTTGGGTCGATTGACCGGCAATTCCTCCACGTATGTTTCTGAGGTCGTCTGGGCCATCAGAGGGATGGTGAGGGGCGGCTGACGCAGCGGCGACTTGGCCGGAGCATCCTGCGACAGGCTGTGGTCACTCAGATCCAATTCACTGAGCCTCATCTGGTAGTCGTGTTGTGACTGGGTCCTGGAGTGCGTGCCTTCCATCATGGACGAGAAGGACATGCTAGCAGCAGAAGTGTTGTTCAAATCCACAGACCTGCGTCGCGTTGCCTGCGATTCAAAGGATGAAGTGGATCTGATCGATGCGGTGTCGAAGGCTCTCACAGAGGGTGAGGGAGACCTTCCGTCGCCTCTCCAATGCAGATGCGGCACGGGAGCCACGTAGGAGAATAAGGAGGATTGGGAGGCGCTGCTACTGGGCGCTCTGGAACGGCTTCGTGAATCTGGGAAGCTGACTTCTGGTTTCGAGGCCTCCTCCTCCTCATCACCGTCGAGCTCAGAAAGAATAAAGCGGATGTGTTCCGCGGCCAGTTGGATGTCGTCTGCGGGATTTTGTACCGCCGGGATTCGGCCGGTGGACGACCAGACGGAGCTTGGAGAAATGGCTGAGCTTTCCGGGGTGAAGGAGCGAATGGACTGGGCCCTTGGAGAGTCTGAGAATTGGTTGGTAGATGAACCAGCCTTGTTCCCTGCCCATGAGTTGGCCGAGTAGGTGCGCACTCTCAGCCCGCCGGCATCCTTCCCAGTGCCACAGGATTGTGCGCGTGAATGCCAATTGGTGCTTTGGGGCTTCAAGACTTCTGGCGTGGTGGGGTTGGGTTGCATTTTGGAAGGAGTTCCCTGGGTAGAAGAATCCCGGGTCTGAAAAGAAAGAAAGACAGAGGTTTGTATCAACAACGAGCAGCTGGGTTTTTGTGGATATGGTGATCACTTACAATGGTGGGTCGATGCCACCCTTTTTTGTGGCCACATAGAGCGCATCCTGAGTTCTTGGTGGGATCCTCGGAGGGAACCCATGTTGGGCAGGTGCATGGTTGACCATTAGGCCAGCTGGACTTGCAGTTCTCCTCTTCTCCCTCCTCGGCTGAGTCCACCTGATGCCATTCTGCGCGATGGCCACAGGTATCGCAGAGCTTCGCCGACTGGTCGTCGTGGTTGTCTTCGGGTGCTTCCCATACCGGACATCGGCAAGAAGCCGTATCGGCAGACGTATGCTGACAATGGACGTAGGACATGGAAGGGTCTGTGGATGAAGTATTAGGACTTATATAAAAGTTCGATTGGGATATAATAAGACTGGTGTGGATAGGATGGATGCGAGCTTTGGTGCGAGAAAGATTGGAATGCCGACAGTGATGATGGGTGTATTTATAGAGTCCACATCGTTGAGCAGCTTCAATCGGCCTGGACGGCCAGCACCAAGCACACCAGGCCAGACCAAGTGAGTTTTTAAATTGCATTACACCCGGGAACAAACACGCTTGATGAGGAGGAAGGTACCTTGAATTGATCCGGGTTAACAAAATGCAAGAATGGAACTGGACTGGGGATAATGTGATGTAAATTATATGAGCCACAGCTCATGTGCTCCATGCCCAGTGAATGCAACTTCTCCGGCTCTGGATAGCTGGGTCGACTGGCTTCATTTTGAGTCCATCCGTGTCTCTCCCAGGCTGCGATGGAGGGAGCCGCATTAGAGGCCATCAACCTACTACCTGCCGGGGTGACTCGACCCCAGTCCACTTTGTCTGAAGGGCAAAGCTCCAGTACACGGGCCGAGCCGAGAATGGCTGTCCCTCTGGAATGGTTACCCGCTGAGTTATATTAATTGCTGAGGCGAGTAGGATGGGCTGGATCCCGTCGAAAGGAGGTGACCACCGGGCTGAGGCATTCATCAGTCTCCCCTCCTAGGCTGGACTCACTCCAAACCAATGCTTTTATCCCGGCTGCAACCAGTCTCACACATACCATTCCACCCACTGGAGCCAGCCTCTTCAGTACATTTTGGTTGCCAAGCAGACATTGCCTTAACGAAGTGCAGAATAAGAGCAACTGCCATGATGGGGGCCAGTTGGGAAATGTAACAGTGACAGAGGCTTTTATGACATGTACCCAAGTTGCTTACTACTTGCCACCGTCATGTTCTTTGGGCTGATGGGCAATGGATGGAGGCTGAAGGAAGGGGCCTCTTTGGAGACAAATCTATATCCTTCTCCGCTTCTCCAGCGAGTACAGGGGGAGATCCCTCTGGACTATTTCAGCATAGTTTGGTTTTGGTGGCGGACGGCCCCACGACCCTGAGGGGACTGCGGGCAGACTGCCAGATGAGACAAGCTGTCAAAAAGAGCCGGTCCTGCCGCAGCCATCCCGCGGCCTCACGGGTGACGGTCGAATGGCCGGAGTTGAGGACCAGGACTGTCGGCCCGACCGTTATTAAGCCGTGATCTCAATCAGTTCGGAGACACAATAGCCGCGTCGTGGCTGGCAGGGATGATCGCGTGTTGGTTTTTTTCAAGGATCAAGATTAAGATGAGCATGCAGTGGGTCTGAAGAACCAGGAAGAACTCTCATTTTAATAATACCATGCACTCGTTCATACTCTCCTTACTGCTCTTCTGCTTGGAACACACACCCACCATCATCTACACCAGCACCCTGCTCACCACCCTCCTCAGCCAGAACAGACTCATCCTGGGCTACCATCTACTGGAAGTGCTATTCCACTGGCAATTCATCCACAGAAAACGACCACACCCTGATAATAGGGATCAGGAAGTAGTACCCATACTATCACTCCAACTGCGCAACCAACTGCTCCACGCCCTCATCACCAGCTTCAACAGCACACACCACCTCACCAACGCACTCACCAACTGGTTCTACCTGACACAACACCAGCACCAGCCAGTACAACTCGACCAGATACACCACCAAAACATCGCACAACTACTCGCCGCACTCTTCTTCTCCAAACACTACGACCAACTCAACCACCACCATCGCAACCAGATACACCTCCATATCAACACCATCCAACACGCCATCAACCACTCCTTCCCACAGGGACTCAACCCACACATCCGATCCTACCAACACACCCTCGACCCCATACATGCACAACACAGACCACTATGCTTCTATCTCATCATTGAGGCCCTCCGTCTGCTCCTCCATATCATACTCAGGCTCGTCGGATTCCAAAAACGCGTCATTAACCTCAACCAAACGCACTTCCAGTACTGGTATCATCCCGGATTTCACTCGCAACACCAGGAAACTCCCCTCATCATCGTCGCAGGCATCGTCGGCCTCATCTCTGTCAGTTTCCTTCACTCATGTGTCTCTGCAGTACAGTCTGTACTTACCTATACCTTAATCTGCACAGCTCCCACATTACGCCATCTCCTTACTCTGGAAATCCCGTCGCCCCATCTTCCTGGTTGGCAATCCCACCGTATGTGAGTATACACCCACTTGAAAACGAAAGAAAAGGACGAGCATCCAAAGTACTGACAGACCCGCTCTCACAGCCCTGACATTATTCAAGCCCGAGCTGGACCTGGTCCCGGTGGGTAAGGCGGCAGACGGGGGAAGGCCGCAGTACCGACGCAAGATACAGACCTTGGCGGAGCAATCTTGTTGTATGAAAGAAATGCTCCATCGGCACGGATACAAGCCACGCGCTAATTGGGACACGGATGCGCCCTCGGACGACGGCGGCGCGTTCTTGATTGGCCACAGTCTCGGCACTTGCGCTACCGCCCACTTCCTGCGCCACTATCCCCAATACGTCGCCGGCACCCTGTCTATCGATCCTATCTCTGTCATGCCCTACATACCGGACCTGGTAAGCGCGACTTTTTCCAGACACATGATGGATAGATGTGCTGATGTGAAGAGCACAGGTAAAAAAAAACCCCCCGAAAGAGCAAATTACATAGAATACAAGTGGTGTTTCTTTTGATCATTTCATTGATTTCTTTTTTCAAAAACGTCGAATAGTGTTGCGAGTCAAAAGCCGAGGCGCGGGGAAGAGTAGTAGCATGATAATATGGATGGCCCTTGGGAGTGACATCCTGGCCATGGCCATATCCGAAAAATAAGTTGATGAGGTAGGAAGGATGCGCTATTGGAGGGGGGCTTTTTTGCGACTGGCGCGGAAGGCATTGAGGCGAGCTTTCATGCGCAACACCCGCTGATCGGCCTCCAACTGCTCCCGCTCTTCACTGAAAAATCGCCATATTAATCAACATGGATGATCAAGCTGTTAATTAGGATTCGGGGGAGGGGTGGGGACTGACTTTTGGATCCTATCCATGATTTCTTCTTTCTCCTCACGGATTTTTTTCTCGATAGGGTCTTCCTCTTCCTCCTCTTCTTTTCGTCATCTCCCCGTCTCCTACTGGTTCTTGATCTGCTTGTTCCTCGCCCTTGGGCTCCCCTATTAGTCCCCCCTCCTCCCATTCGTCTTTCTCGCCTCTTGCGTTCCCTTCTCTTCTATACCCCCTTACTTGTGTGTGTGCATCGGTGTTTCTGTCTTGTGCTTGATTGGTTCTTTTTTTTTTTTTTTTTTTTTTTGGAAAGTTGGGAGGCCGTTTTTGCAACTTTGGATGGTCAGAAAAGATAGATATATATATAATAATCTTAGTTTAATTTTAGCACTCTTGTTGAAGCATCGCTCTTTTACTAGCACCAAACCTACATAATAATCATCATGATAATGATAGTTTTCGCAGCTGTGTCCAGTGTGGGACCGTCTCGCCCGGCCAACAGTGCGGGAAATAGTACAGGTGATCAGGTGAGGAACTTCGATTGAGATTCGACTCACTGAATCAAAACCATCATTATCGACTTAGGCTCCGTTTGGCCGCCCCAAAT
>SMGU01001400.1:0-19969 GCA_004348175.1 Puccinia novopanici
TAAAAATAAAGTTTTATCAATGAATTTAACTTATATTAAAATTAAATAAATATTACATTTTCAATGTAAAAATAAAGTTTTATCAATGAATTTAACTTATATTAAAATTAAATAAATTTTACATTTTCAATGTAGAAATAACATTTTATTAATGATATTTAACTTATATTAAAATTAAATAAATATTACATTTTCAATGTAGAAATAACATTTTATTAATGATTATTAAATGATATTAAATTTAAATTAAATAAAATATTACATTTTCAATGTAAAAATAAAGTTTTATCAATGGTATTTAACTTTATATTAAAATTAAATAAATATTACATTTTCAATGTAGAAATAACATTTTATTAATGATAAAAACTTAAATTAATTATATAGAATTTTATATAATTTAAATTAAAATATTACATTTTCAATGTAAAAATAAAATTTTATTTTTTATAAAAAGTAAATTTTTCTAATAATAATAATAATAATAATAATAATATTAACATATATATATATATATATATATATATATATTGTCATTTAAAAATAAAATATATTTCCTTAATAGCTTCAATATTAAACTCTAAGATTATAAGCTATTTAAACTAGAAAAAAAATATTAGAATGATCCATCAAATAAAAAATCTTATTAAATAAAGTTTTATATTATTATAATGAATAATTTGAAAAATTTTTGTAAAATTAATCAATATTTTAAACATATTATTTGCTCCAAAGTATTCACTTCACCCCTGGTCAGAAATTTTTATTAAACCTCCTACATATAAAGGAAATTTATTAATATAAATAGTGGATAAAAAAGGTATAAATCATATAGTTATAAAAAAAGTTCTTGTATTAATAAAAATTAATGATTTATTATAAAAATATAAAGAACATAGAGATATAAAATAGCCTGAAATTCCCCCTATAAAACAAACAATTAATGTAAATATTTTTATATAAAAATTTAAACTAATTATTAAAGGTGATGGGAATAATAATCATATTAATAGAGAGCCCCCAAATATTGATATCAATACTAATATTATTATACTTTTTAATATAAGTCATCCCTCATCATTTAAAGGATTTAGTGATAATCTATAAAAATCACCTACTATAGAATAATATACTAACCGAAAGGAATATATAACAGTCAAACCAGTAGAAAAAAAATAAATAATATAAATATATATATTAATATAAGAAAAAGAAGATATTTCTAAAATTAAATCCTTTGAATAAAATCCTGCTAAAAAAGGTATTCCACATAAAGCTAGATTAGAAATATTAAAAAAAGAAGAAGTCAAAGGTATACTTATACATAAACCCCCTATTGAACGAATATCCTGCCTATTTATTATATTATGAATAATTGACCCTGCACATATAAAAAGTAAAGCTTTAAATATAGCATGAGTTAATAAATGAAAAAAAGCTAACTTTATAAACCCTATAGATAAAATCATTATTATTAAACCTAATTGGCTAAGTGTTGATAAAGCAATAATTTTTTTTAAATCAAATTCAAAATTAGCTCCTAACCCTGATATAAATATAGTTAAACCAGACAAGATTAAAAGCAACTGTCCTATTAAATTATTTATAAATAAATAATTAAATCGAATCAAAAGATAAACCCCAGCAGTTACTAACGTAGAAGAATGTACTAAAGCCGAAACAGGTGTAGGAGCAGCTATAGCTGCAGGTAATCAAGAAGAAAAAGGAATTTGAGCTCTTTTTGTTATTGCAGCCAATATAATAAATCACCCAATAATTATTATTGAAAAATCATTAAAATTAAATTCTAAATAAAAGATATAATTTCACCTTCCATAATTTAATATCCAAGCAATTGATATTAATAAAGCTACATCCCCAATTCGATTAGATAAGGCAGTTAATATTCCAGCATTATAAGATTTTAAATTCTGAAAATAAATTACTAAACAATAAGAAACTAATCCTAATCCATCTCAGCCTAATAAAATACTAATTAAATTTGGTCTAATAATCAATAATATCATAGAAAAAACAAATATTAATACCAATAAAATAAATCGATCAATGAATTTATCACTAAATATATATTCCTTTCTATAAATAATTACTATCCTAGCAATTAATAATACAAAAGATATAAATAATAACCTTATTCAATCAAATAAGAAAGTTATTACTACAGAATTAGATTGTAAAGATAATACTTCCCACTCCAAAAAATAAATTAAATCATAATTTAAAAATAAAATACCAGTAATAAAAAAAAATGTACTTAATAATAATAAAATAAATCTTCTTAATAAACAAATTGAAAAAAAAATTATTAAAAATAAATATAGAAATTATTTCATTGACACCACAAATCAATATTTTATTTAAACTATTTTAATTTTTAATTATTATTATTATTATTATAAATTAAATATAAATTTTATAATCATAATATAAAAAGTTCTCTTTTTATAATTAGTAAATTTAATGGAAGTCAATGTAAAAATAATAATAAATATTCTCGAATTAACCCTCCTGAATAAGAGTAAAATATTATACTCAATTTTCCATGCTGAGAAAAAGAAAACAAATATAAAGAATATGCTGCTCTAAAAAAAGATAATAAACTCAAAGAAATTATTGTCAAAAATGATCAACTAATAGTTCTGTTTAATAAACCAATTTCTCCTAATAAATTGATTGTAGGAGGACAAGCTATATTTCCGGCACATAATAAAAATCATCATAAACTTATTCTAGGTATAAAACTTATTAAACCCTTATTGATTAATAAACTACGTCTTTGTACTCGTTCATAATTAATATTTGCTAAACAAAATAAACCTGAAGAACATAAACCATGAGCAATTATTAATGTATAAGATCTAGTCAACCCTCATATTATTAAAGTTATTAAACCTCTCAAAACAATCCCTATATGAGCTACAGATGAATAAGCAATTAAAGATTTAAGATCTAATTGACGTAAACATTGTAAACTAATTAATAAACCCCCTAATAAACTAATAATTATAAAAATATAATTATATTTTATCCCTATTTTTAATATTATAGGAAAAATTCGTAATAAACCATATCCACCTAATTTTAATAAAACACCTGCTAAAATTATAGAACCAGAAATAGGAGCCTCAACATGTGCTTTTGGTAACCATAAATGAAATAAATATATTGGTATTTTAACTAAAAAAGCTATAATTATTCTTATATATAACATTAAATTATTATAGTCAATTAATAATAAAGAAAAAAATATAGTATTATAAACAGAATATAAAAAAAAAATACCCATTATTATTGGTAAAGAAGCTATAAGTGTATAAAATAATAAATATAAACCAGCTTGTAAACGTTCAGGTTGATAACCCCATCCTATAATTAAAAATATAGTAGGAATTAATCTACCTTCAAAAAATAAATAAAATATAAATAAATTCATACTTGAAAAAGTAAATAATAATAAAATTAATAAAACTATAACAATTATTAAAAAAAAATTATAATAATTATTTAAAAAAAAAATTTTTTCACTTGCTATTAATATTAAACATCTAATTCATAGGCTTAACAAAATTATTCCATAAGAAATTAAATCAGATCCAACTAAATAACTAATTCTTCCTCAATACATATTAATATTATTGAATAAAATAAACAAAAAACAAGAAAAAAATAAAACTATTTGAATAAGCCAAAAAAATTTTTTTTTTAATCTAAAAATTAATGTAAATAATAATATAACTATTAACTTTAACATAATAAAGAATTAAAAGATTGAAAGAAATTATTTCCATGGGTACGAATTATTGAAACTAAAATTGATAAACCTAAGGCTCCTTCACAAACTCTAAAAACCAAAAAAATTATAATAAAGTACATCTCAAAATTATTTTTTATAAAAATTATATATATAAATAAATATAAACCTAATATTAAATATTCTAATCTTAATAAAGTAATTAATAAATGCTTACGATTAGAAATAAAAACTAAACAACCAGATAAAAATATAAAAATAGGGAAATATATATATAAATTTATAATCATTATATAAATATTTATTTGTTTATATAATTTAATTTAAAATATTGGTCTTGTAAATCAATTATATGATAAATTTCATTGTAAACTGAATTTAATAAAAAGAATATATATATATATATATATATATCAGTATATATTTATACTAACAAAAAATAATAATTAATTTAAATAATTACAGAAAAAAAAATTTTTTTTTCTTTAATTCCCAAAATTAATATTTTTTATAAACTATTTTCTGATATTTTTATTAATTATATAATTTATAATTTTATTGTTATTAAACCTAATATTAATAATTTCATCAATAATATTTATACAATTAAAACACCCTCTCGCCATAGGATTTATTTTAATTATCCAAACTATCTTAATTTCAATAATTACTGGTTTAATAATTAATAGATTTTGATTTTCTTATATTTTATTTTTAGTATTTTTAGGAGGGATATTAGTACTATTTATTTACGTTACATCTTTAGCATCAAATGAAATATTTAATTTCTCAACAAATATAGTATTTATTTATTTATCAATTTTAATGCTAAATACTATAATTATAATCCTTACAGACCCAATAAATTTTTTATTAAGATTTAACTACGAATGCTTAAACATAAAATTTTATGAAATTTTAAATGAAAATAGAAGAACCATAATCTTTAAATTATATAATTTTCCAACTAACTGATTAACATGTTTAATAATTAATTATTTATTTTTTACTTTAATTGTAATTGTAAAAGTAACGAATTTTTTCTATGGACCTATTCGAAATCTAAATTAAATATTTAAAATTAATTTTTAATAAAAAATAATTATATAATAATTAATAATAAAAAAAAATTATTATTATTATTATTATTATTCAATATTTATAATTATATATATATATATATACATATTTATGATACATTCATTATACTATATTGTATAATCCTAATTAAATTATTATTAATTAGAAACAAATTTGTAATTAGTTTCGACCTAACCATTTGGTAATATAATTATCCTAATTAATTTTAAATTTTAATATTAACTAAAATCAAAATAGAGCTATATTACTGTTAATAATATTATTGAATTATTTTATAAATTCTAGTTAATTAATTAATTTATAATTTTTTATAAATAGTGAGTGTTAATAAAAAAGAAGATGATGATATTAAAAAAAATTATCAAAAAAAACCTTATTAGTTTACCAGCCCCAAGAAATATTTCCACTTGATGAAATTTTGGTTCACTTCTAGGATTATGTTTAATTATCCAAATTGTATCAGGGTTATTTTTAACTATACATTATTCAGCAAATATTATAATTGCATTTGATTCAGTAATTCACATCTGTCGTGATGTAAACTATGGTTGATTAATTCGAACAATACATGCTAACGGTGCTTCTTTTTTCTTTTTTTGTATTTATTTTCATGTTGGACGAGGAATTTATTATAATTCATATTTATTATTTGAAACTTGAACAGTAGGGGTATTATTACTATTTTTAACTATAGGGACTGCATTTATAGGTTATGTCCTTCCATGAGGTCAAATATCATTTTGAGGAGCAACAGTAATTACAAATTTATTATCAGCAATTCCTTATTTAGGAATTGATTTAGTTCAATGAGTTTGAGGAGGATTTGCAGTTGATAATGCTACACTTACCCGATTTTTGTCTTTCCATTTTTTACTTCCATTTATTGTAGCGGCATTCACTATGATTCATTTAATATTTTTACATCAAACAGGTTCAAATAACCCTATTGGATTAAATAGAAATGTTGATAAAATTTCATTCCATCCATATTATACATTTAAAGACATTACAGGATTTATTATTATATTATCATTATTAATATTATTAACATTAATAAATCCATACATATTAGGAGACCCAGATAATTTTATTCCAGCTAATCCTTTAGTAACCCCTGTCCATATTCAACCTGAATGATACTTTTTATTTGCCTATGCAATTTTACGATCTATTCCAAACAAATTAGGAGGAGTAATTGCATTAGTTTTTTCAATTGCTATTTTATTTATTTTACCTTTGTGTCACAAAAATAAATTTCAAGGAAATCAATTTTATCCAATTAATAAAATTTTATATTGAATTATAATTATTACAATCGTTTTATTAACATGAGTAGGAGCCCGCCCAGTAGAAATTCCATACATTTTTACAGGCCAACTATTAACAGTTATTTATTTTTCTTATTATTTAATTAACCCATTAATTATAAAAATGTGAGATAAACTAATTAATTAAAAATTAATATAATTTTTATTATTTATTATTTTATTTATATATATATATATATATATATGTAATATATATATATATATATATATATAATAAATAAGTTTATGAACTTGAATAAGTATATGTTTTGAAAACATAACATAGGACAATAATCCTATAAACTTATCTTTATTATATTATTATATTAATTATGAAATTTATACTACTTTGTATAAACTAAATAATTAAAATTATTAATATTATTTTAATAGATAAAAAAAAACACATAAATATTAAAGATACAGGTAAATACCTTTTTCAAGAAAGATATATTAATTTATCATAACGGAACCGAGGTAATGACCCCCGTACTCAAATAAATAAAAAAGAAATTAAACCTAATTTTAAAAAAAATAAAATTGATAATAAATTACCACCAAAAAATATTAATACAAATAATATTCTTATAAACAAAATACTTGCATATTCTGCCAAAAAAATTAAAGCAAAACCCCCACTTCTATATTCAACATTAAACCCTGAAACTAATTCAGATTCTCCTTCAGCAAAATCAAAGGGAGAACGATTAGTCTCAGATAAAGATGAAGAAAATCAACATAATGCCAATGGAAAACAAATAAACAAAAACCAAAAATTTTTTTGATAAATAGTGAATAAATTTAAATTAAACCTTATAATTAAAATAATAAATGAAATCAAAATAAGACTTAATCTTACTTCATAAGAAATTGTTTGTGCTACAGATCGCAATCCCCCTAATAAAGAATAATTTGAATTAGAAGATCAACCAGCAATTATAATAGTATAAACTCCTAATCTTATACAACATAAAAAAAATAAAATTCTTAAATTAAAGGAATATATTTTCATTAAATAAGGTATACATATCCAAATAATTAAAGAAATAAATAAAGAAACCACCGGAGAAAAATAATATATTAAATAATTAGATAATAAAGGATAAGTTTGTTCTTTAGAAAATAATTTAATAGCATCACTAAAAGGTTGAAAAATTCCAATTATTCCTAACTTATTAGGCCCCTTCCGAAGCTGAATATAACCCAGAACCTTTCGCTCTATTAATGTTAAAAATGCAACTCTAACTAACAAAAAAATAATTAATAATAACATTCTAACTATACATAAAATTAATTCCTTTAAAAAAATGTACTATTTGTAAATTTTATTTTACATATATAAATTCTAAATTTATTACAATTTTCTGTCAAAATAGCTTTATAAAAATTAATTTAATATAATATTAAATTATCTAATTTAAAACTAATAAATAAAAAACTTAAAATTATTATTTAATAATTCATTAATAAAATTAAATTTATAAATTTATATTATATTTAATCCTTTCGTACTAAAATATAAAAATTAATTTAAAGATAGAAACCAACCTGGCTTACACCGGTTTGAACTCAGATCATGTAAGAATTTAATAGTCGAACAGACTCAAAATTTAAGCTGCTGCACCTAAAATTTAATCTTAATCCAACATCGAGGTCGCAAAATTTTTTATTAATAAGAACTTAAAAAAAAATTACGCTGTTATCCCTAAGGTAATTTAATTTTTTAATCAGTAATAATGGATCATATTATCAATTATAATTGTAAATTTTTATAAAAGTTAATCAAATTTTATTGTCACCCCAACAAAATAAATTTATTATTTGTAAATAAAAATTAACCTAAAAGTTTATAATAATTATGTTTATAAAAATCTATAGGGTCTTCTCGTCTTTTAAAAGTATTTTAGCCTTTTAACTAAAAAGTAAAATTCAATTTTTTATTTAAAAAAGTTAATTTTTCATTAAACCATTCATACAAGTTTTCAATTAAAAAACTAATGATTATGCTACCTTTGTACAGTCAAAATACCGCAGCCTTTTAAATTTATTTCAATGGGCAGGTCAGACTTTAATTAAAATCTAAAAGACATGTTTTTGATAAACAGGTGAAAATTATATTTGCCGAATTATTAAAAAAAACATTACAAAATAATTATATTTATAAAATAAATTATACTAATTTTATCATTATTATTTTAATTATAGAATTTAATCATTTATTTCAATAAAAAATAAAAACCTAATTAAATATTAATTATTTATTTGATAAATTATTACAAAATTTTAATTAATAACTATTTTTAAGCTTATATTTTTTTTTAATTTTATAGATTTATTATATTATTTTTATAAGCTTATCCCTAAAAAAATTAAAATTAAAATTAAAATTAAATAATTAAAAATTTAATTTTATATAAAATTTATAAATTAAATTTATTTCTTAAAAAACTAGATATTTTAGAGAACGACTAACGTTTCATTACTAAAAAACTATAAATTATATTTTTGATACAATAAATTGATTAATTTTTTAAATCCCTCAAATTCGAGAAATGTTTTTTTTTATAAATTATTTTTTTAATAAACCCTGATACACAAGGTACAAAAAATAAAATTTTCTTTAAAATTAAATTATTTTCAATTATTTCAATTATTAATCTATAAAAATATAAATTTTAATAATTATTTAATTTAAAATAAATTTAATATAACAACTCACAAAATAAAATTATTTTTATTAAAAAAAATCTAATAAATAACAACCTAAAATATATTTTTTTTATCTTCAATTTAATTTGATAAAACAAATTTCTTTTCAATGTAAATGAAATATTTATTATAAAATTTAAATTGATTTAATCTAAAAACACTTTCCAGTACTTTTACTATGTTACGACTTATCCTACCTTTAATATAAGAGCGACGGGCAATATGTGCATATTTTAAAACGATATTTAATTTATTTTTATATTTAAAATAAATTTACTAACAAATCCTCCTTCAAAATATTATTTAAATTAATTATTCATTATAAATAAATTTATTGTAATTCATTTTTTCTTAATTATAAACTGCACCTTGATCTGACATAAATTTTATTATTTAAATTAATGAATATTTTTTTTTCTCTTATAAGATATTCAATACGACGACGATATACAAATTTTAATAAATTAAGTAAGGTATAATGAGTATTATCAATTATAAAACAAATTCCTCTGAATCGAATAAAATACCGCCAAATTTATTAATTTTCAAGAATATACATATCTAATACTAATATAATTAATTTAATTAACTTTTTATAATAGGGTATCTAATCCTAGTTTAATATAAAAATTCTTAAGGCTTAGATAATTTTTTATTAAAAATATTTATAACTTATTATAAATATAAAATTTAACTTTATAAAATTAAATAAAAATTACTGTTTTTAATCTACATCATAACTTTAATTGATAAAATTTATTTATATTAATTGTATAACCGCAGATGCTGGCACAATTTTAACTAATAATAAATAAACCACTAATTAAAAATTTCTTTTAAAATTATTAATATTAATTACTAATATTAAAAATTAAATAAAATAATTTTTTAAAAATTACTATTATAAGCACAAAAATTTTTATGTAAAATAATATAAATTATTTAAGTTAAAATAAAACTTTATGATAAAAAAATATAAATTTAAATATATATATATATATATATATATACTTATTTATTTGTGATTTAATTAATTATATATTTAATAAACCTAATTTATTTAATAAATTATTTTAATTATTTATTTAAAATTATTAATTTTAATTTAAATAATTAAATACATTTATATTAAAATTAAAATTTGTATTTATTATCATAAAGTTTTATTTTAGCTTAAAAAATTTATATTTATATTATTTTACATAAAAATTTTTGTGCTTATAATAGTAATTTTTAAAAAATTATTTTATTTAATTTTTAATATTAGTAATTAATATTAATAATTTTAAAAGAAATTTTTAATTAGTGGTTTATTTATTATTAGTTAAAATTGTGCCAGCATCTGCGGTTATACAATTAATATAAATAAATTTTATCAATTAAAGTTATGATGTAGATTAAAAACAGTAATTTTTATTTAATTTTATAAAGTTAAATTTTATATTTATAATAAGTTATAAATATTTTTAATAAAAAATTATCTAAGCCTTAAGAATTTTTATATTAAACTAGGATTAGATACCCTATTATAAAAAGTTAATTAAATTAATTATATTAGTATTAGATATGTATATTCTTGAAAATTAATAAATTTGGCGGTATTTTATTCGATTCAGAGGAATTTGTTTTATAATTGATAATACTCATTATACCTTACTTAATTTATTAAAATTTGTATATCGTCGTCGTATTGAATATCTTATAAGAGAAAAAAAAATATTCATTAATTTAAATAATAAAATTTATGTCAGATCAAGGTGCAGTTTATAATTAAGAAAAAATGAATTACAATAAATTTATTTATAATGAATAATTAATTTAAATAATATTTTGAAGGAGGATTTGTTAGTAAATTTATTTTAAATATAAAAATAAATTAAATATCGTTTTAAAATATGCACATATTGCCCGTCGCTCTTATATTAAAGGTAGGATAAGTCGTAACATAGTAAAAGTACTGGAAAGTGTTTTTAGATTAAATCAATTTAAATTTTATAATAAATATTTCATTTACATTGAAAAGAAATTTGTTTTATCAAATTAAATTGAAGATAAAAAAAATATATTTTAGGTTGTTATTTATTAGATTTTTTTTAATAAAAATAATTTTATTTTGTGAGTTGTTATATTAAATTTATTTTAAATTAAATAATTATTAAAATTTATATTTTTATAGATTAATAATTGAAATAATTGAAAATAATTTAATTTTAAAGAAAATTTTATTTTTTGTACCTTGTGTATCAGGGTTTATTAAAAAAATAATTTATAAAAAAAAACATTTCTCGAATTTGAGGGATTTAAAAAATTAATCAATTTATTGTATCAAAAATATAATTTATAGTTTTTTAGTAATGAAACGTTAGTCGTTCTCTAAAATATCTAGTTTTTTAAGAAATAAATTTAATTTATAAATTTTATATAAAATTAAATTTTTTTTTATTTAATTTTAATTTTAATTTTAATTTTTTTAGGGATAAGCTTATAAAAATAATATAATAAATCTATAAAATTAAAAAAAAATATAAGCTTAAAAATAGTTATTAATTAAAATTTTGTAATAATTTATCAAATAAATAATTAATATTTAATTAGGTTTTTATTTTTTATTGAAATAAATGATTAAATTCTATAATTAAAATAATAATGATAAAATTAGTATAATTTATTTTATAAATATAATTATTTTGTAATGTTTTTTTTAATAATTCGGCAAATATAATTTTCACCTGTTTATCAAAAACATGTCTTTTAGATTTTAATTAAAGTCTGACCTGCCCATTGAAATAAATTTAAAAGGCTGCGGTATTTTGACTGTACAAAGGTAGCATAATCATTAGTTTTTTAATTGAAAACTTGTATGAATGGTTTAATGAAAAATTAACTTTTTTAAATAAAAAATTGAATTTTACTTTTTAGTTAAAAGGCTAAAATACTTTTAAAAGACGAGAAGACCCTATAGATTTTTATAAACATAATTATTATAAACTTTTAGGTTAATTTTTATTTACAAATAATAAATTTATTTTGTTGGGGTGACAATAAAATTTGATTAACTTTTATAAAAATTTACAATTATAATTGATAATATGATCCATTATTACTGATTAAAAAATTAAATTACCTTAGGGATAACAGCGTAATTTTTTTTTAAGTTCTTATTAATAAAAAATTTTGCGACCTCGATGTTGGATTAAGATTAAATTTTAGGTGCAGCAGCTTAAATTTTGAGTCTGTTCGACTATTAAATTCTTACATGATCTGAGTTCAAACCGGTGTAAGCCAGGTTGGTTTCTATCTTTAAATTAATTTTTATATTTTAGTACGAAAGGATTAAATATAATATAAATTTATAAATTTAATTTTATTAATGAATTATTAAATAATAATTTTAAGTTTTTTATTTATTAGTTTTAAATTAGATAATTTAATATTATATTAAATTAATTTTTATAAAGCTATTTTGACAGAAAATTGTAATAAATTTAGAATTTATATATGTAAAATAAAATTTACAAATAGTACATTTTTTTAAAGGAATTAATTTTATGTATAGTTAGAATGTTATTATTAATTATTTTTTTGTTAGTTAGAGTTGCATTTTTAACATTAATAGAGCGAAAGGTTCTGGGTTATATTCAGCTTCGGAAGGGGCCTAATAAGTTAGGAATAATTGGAATTTTTCAACCTTTTAGTGATGCTATTAAATTATTTTCTAAAGAACAAACTTATCCTTTATTATCTAATTATTTAATATATTATTTTTCTCCGGTGGTTTCTTTATTTATTTCTTTAATTATTTGGATATGTATACCTTATTTAATGAAAATATATTCCTTTAATTTAAGAATTTTATTTTTTTTATGTTGTATAAGATTAGGAGTTTATACTATTATAATTGCTGGTTGATCTTCTAATTCAAATTATTCTTTATTAGGGGGATTGCGATCTGTAGCACAAACAATTTCTTATGAAGTAAGATTAAGTCTTATTTTGATTTCATTTATTATTTTAATTATAAGGTTTAATTTAAATTTATTCACTATTTATCAAAAAAATTTTTGGTTTTTGTTTATTTGTTTTCCATTGGCATTATGTTGATTTTCTTCATCTTTATCTGAGACTAATCGTTCTCCCTTTGATTTTGCTGAAGGAGAATCTGAATTAGTTTCAGGGTTTAATGTTGAATATAGAAGTGGGGGTTTTGCTTTAATTTTTTTGGCAGAATATGCAAGTATTTTGTTTATAAGAATATTATTTGTATTAATATTTTTTGGTGGTAATTTATTATCAATTTTATTTTTTTTAAAATTAGGTTTAATTTCTTTTTTATTTATTTGAGTACGGGGGTCATTACCTCGGTTCCGTTATGATAAATTAATATATCTTTCTTGAAAAAGGTATTTACCTGTATCTTTAATATTTATGTGTTTTTTTTTATCTATTAAAATAATATTAATAATTTTAATTATTTAGTTTATACAAAGTAGTATAAATTTCATAATTAATATAATAATATAATAAAGATAAGTTTATAGGATTATTGTCCTATGTTATGTTTTCAAAACATATACTTATTCAAGTTCATAAACTTATTTATTATATATATATATATATATATATATTACATGTATTATGTAAATATTGTAGATCTTCAAATTTCCCAATTGAAGAAAGAAGCACATGCCTCCAGTCCTTGAGCAACCTTCAAATGAGGTCAATCTCTGCAGTCCTTGCATGCATTCATTCATCCTGATCAAAGCTAAACAGGGTGAGGTCCATCTGGATGAAAACCCAACTGGAATTATAGGCATCATTAACTGAAATATTTCTTGGAATAGTGACATTTCTCTTTTCACATATTTTTAAATTAAAAATACAAATCAATTTATTTTTGTGACACAAAGGTAAAATAAATAAAATAGCAATTGAAAAAACTAATGCAATTACTCCTCCTAATTTGTTTGGAATAGATCGTAAAATTGCATAGGCAAATAAAAAGTATCATTCAGGTTGAATATGGACAGGGGTTACTAAAGGATTAGCTGGAATAAAATTATCTGGGTCTCCTAATATGTATGGATTTATTAATGTTAATAATATTAATAATGATAATATAATAATAAATCCTGTAATGTCTTTAAATGTATAATATGGATGGAATGAAATTTTATCAACATTTCTATTTAATCCAATAGGGTTATTTGAACCTGTTTGATGTAAAAATATTAAATGAATCATAGTGAATGCCGCTACAATAAATGGAAGTAAAAAATGGAAAGACAAAAATCGGGTAAGTGTAGCATTATCAACTGCAAATCCTCCTCAAACTCATTGAACTAAATCAATTCCTAAATAAGGAATTGCTGATAATAAATTTGTAATTACTGTTGCTCCTCAAAATGATATTTGACCTCATGGAAGGACATAACCTATAAATGCAGTCCCTATAGTTAAAAATAGTAATAATACCCCTACTGTTCAAGTTTCAAATAATAAATATGAATTATAATAAATTCCTCGTCCAACATGAAAATAAATACAAAAAAAGAAAAAAGAAGCACCGTTAGCATGTATTGTTCGAATTAATCAACCATAGTTTACATCACGACAGATGTGAATTACTGAATCAAATGCAATTATAATATTTGCTGAATAATGTATAGTTAAAAATAACCCTGATACAATTTGGATAATTAAACATAATCCTAGAAGTGAACCAAAATTTCATCAAGTGGAAATATTTCTTGGGGCTGGTAAACTAATAAGGTTTTTTTTGATAATTTTTTTTAATATCATCATCTTCTTTTTTATTAACACTCACTATTTATAAAAAATTATAAATTAATTAATTAACTAGAATTTATAAAATAATTCAATAATATTATTAACAGTAATATAGCTCTATTTTGATTTTAGTTAATATTAAAATTTAAAATTAATTAGGATAATTATATTACCAAATGGTTAGGTCGAAACTAATTACAAATTTGTTTCTAATTAATAATAATTTAATTAGGATTATACAATATAGTATAATGAATGTATCATAAATATGTATATATATATATATATAATTATAAATATTGAATAATAATAATAATAATAATAATTTTTTTTTATTATTAATTATTATATAATTATTTTTTATTAAAAATTAATTTTAAATATTTAATTTAGATTTCGAATAGGTCCATAGAAAAAATTCGTTACTTTTACAATTACAATTAAAGTAAAAAATAAATAATTAATTATTAAACATGTTAATCAGTTAGTTGGAAAATTATATAATTTAAAGATTATGGTTCTTCTATTTTCATTTAAAATTTCATAAAATTTTATGTTTAAGCATTCGTAGTTAAATCTTAATAAAAAATTTATTGGGTCTGTAAGGATTATAATTATAGTATTTAGCATTAAAATTGATAAATAAATAAATACTATATTTGTTGAGAAATTAAATATTTCATTTGATGCTAAAGATGTAACGTAAATAAATAGTACTAATATCCCTCCTAAAAATACTAAAAATAAAATATAAGAAAATCAAAATCTATTAATTATTAAACCAGTAATTATTGAAATTAAGATAGTTTGGATAATTAAAATAAATCCTATGGCGAGAGGGTGTTTTAATTGTATAAATATTATTGATGAAATTATTAATATTAGGTTTAATAACAATAAAATTATAAATTATATAATTAATAAAAATATCAGAAAATAGTTTATAAAAAATATTAATTTTGGGAATTAAAGAAAAAAAAATTTTTTTTTCTGTAATTATTTAAATTAATTATTATTTTTTGTTAGTATAAATATATACTGATATATATATATATATATATATATTCTTTTTATTAAATTCAGTTTACAATGAAATTTATCATATAATTGATTTACAAGACCAATATTTTAAATTAAATTATATAAACAAATAAATATTTATATAATGATTATAAATTTATATATATATTTCCCTATTTTTATATTTTTATCTGGTTGTTTAGTTTTTATTTCTAATCGTAAGCATTTATTAATTACTTTATTAAAATTTACTATTGATATCATCTCTCCATATTTATTTATATATATAATTTTTATAAAAAATAATTTTGAGATGTACTTTATTATAATTTTTTTGGTTTTTAGAGTTTGTGAAGGAGCCTTAGGTTTATCAATTTTAGTTTCAATAATTCGTACCCATGGAAATAATTTCTTTCAATCTTTTAATTCTTTATTATGTTAAAGTTAATAGTTATATTATTATTTACATTAATTTTTAGATTAAAAAAAAAATTTTTTTGGCTTATTCAAATAGTTTTATTTTTTTCTTGTTTTTTGTTTATTTTATTCAATAATATTAATATGTATTGAGGAAGAATTAGTTATTTAGTTGGATCTGATTTAATTTCTTATGGAATAATTTTGTTAAGCCTATGAATTAGATGTTTAATATTAATAGCAAGTGAAAAAATTTTTTTTTTAAATAATTATTATAATTTTTTTTTAATAATTGTTATAGTTTTATTAATTTTATTATTATTTACTTTTTCAAGTATGAATTTATTTATATTTTATTTATTTTTTGAAGGTAGATTAATTCCTACTATATTTTTAATTATAGGATGGGGTTATCAACCTGAACGTTTACAAGCTGGTTTATATTTATTATTTTATACACTTATAGCTTCTTTACCAATAATAATGGGTATTTTTTTTTTATATTCTGTTTATAATACTATATTTTTTTCTTTATTATTAATTGACTATAATAATTTAATGTTATATATAAGAATAATTATAGCTTTTTTAGTTAAAATACCAATATATTTATTTCATTTATGGTTACCAAAAGCACATGTTGAGGCTCCTATTTCTGGTTCTATAATTTTAGCAGGTGTTTTATTAAAATTAGGTGGATATGGTTTATTACGAATTTTTCCTATAATATTAAAAATAGGGATAAAATATAATTATATTTTTATAATTATTAGTTTATTAGGGGGTTTATTAATTAGTTTACAATGTTTACGTCAATTAGATCTTAAATCTTTAATTGCTTATTCATCTGTAGCTCATATAGGGATTGTTTTGAGAGGTTTAATAACTTTAATAATATGAGGGTTGACTAGATCTTATACATTAATAATTGCTCATGGTTTATGTTCTTCAGGTTTATTTTGTTTAGCAAATATTAATTATGAACGAGTACAAAGACGTAGTTTATTAATCAATAAGGGTTTAATAAGTTTTATACCTAGAATAAGTTTATGATGATTTTTATTATGTGCCGGAAATATAGCTTGTCCTCCTACAATCAATTTATTAGGAGAAATTGGTTTATTAAACAGAACTATTAGTTGATCATTTTTGACAATAATTTCTTTGAGTTTATTATCTTTTTTTAGAGCAGCATATTCTTTATATTTGTTTTCTTTTTCTCAGCATGGAAAATTGAGTATAATATTTTACTCTTATTCAGGAGGGTTAATTCGAGAATATTTATTATTATTTTTACATTGACTTCCATTAAATTTACTAATTATAAAAAGAGAACTTTTTATATTATGATTATAAAATTTATATTTAATTTATAATAATAATAATAATAATTAAAAATTAAAATAGTTTAAATAAAATATTGATTTGTGGTGTCAATGAAATAATTTCTATATTTATTTTTAATAATTTTTTTTTCAATTTGTTTATTAAGAAGATTTATTTTATTATTATTAAGTACATTTTTTTTTATTACTGGTATTTTATTTTTAAATTATGATTTAATTTATTTTTTGGAGTGGGAAGTATTATCTTTACAATCTAATTCTGTAGTAATAACTTTCTTATTTGATTGAATAAGGTTATTATTTATATCTTTTGTATTATTAATTGCTAGGATAGTAATTATTTATAGAAAGGAATATATATTTAGTGATAAATTCATTGATCGATTTATTTTATTGGTATTAATATTTGTTTTTTCTATGATATTATTGATTATTAGACCAAATTTAATTAGTATTTTATTAGGCTGAGATGGATTAGGATTAGTTTCTTATTGTTTAGTAATTTATTTTCAGAATTTAAAATCTTATAATGCTGGAATATTAACTGCCTTATCTAATCGAATTGGGGATGTAGCTTTATTAATATCAATTGCTTGGATATTAAATTATGGAAGGTGAAATTATATCTTTTATTTAGAATTTAATTTTAATGATTTTTCAATAATAATTATTGGGTGATTTATTATATTGGCTGCAATAACAAAAAGAGCTCAAATTCCTTTTTCTTCTTGATTACCTGCAGCTATAGCTGCTCCTACACCTGTTTCGGCTTTAGTACATTCTTCTACGTTAGTAACTGCTGGGGTTTATCTTTTGATTCGATTTAATTATTTATTTATAAATAATTTAATAGGACAGTTGCTTTTAATCTTGTCTGGTTTAACTATATTTATATCAGGGTTAGGAGCTAATTTTGAATTTGATTTAAAAAAAATTATTGCTTTATCAACACTTAGCCAATTAGGTTTAATAATAATGATTTTATCTATAGGGTTTATAAAGTTAGCTTTTTTTCATTTATTAACTCATGCTATATTTAAAGCTTTACTTTTTATATGTGCAGGGTCAATTATTCATAATATAATAAATAGGCAGGATATTCGTTCAATAGGGGGTTTATGTATAAGTATACCTTTGACTTCTTCTTTTTTTAATATTTCTAATCTAGCTTTATGTGGAATACCTTTTTTAGCAGGATTTTATTCAAAGGATTTAATTTTAGAAATATCTTCTTTTTCTTATATTAATATATATATTTATATTATTTATTTTTTTTCTACTGGTTTGACTGTTATATATTCCTTTCGGTTAGTATATTATTCTATAGTAGGTGATTTTTATAGATTATCACTAAATCCTTTAAATGATGAGGGATGACTTATATTAAAAAGTATAATAATATTAGTATTGATATCAATATTTGGGGGCTCTCTATTAATATGATTATTATTCCCATCACCTTTAATAATTAGTTTAAATTTTTATATAAAAATATTTACATTAATTGTTTGTTTTATAGGGGGAATTTCAGGCTATTTTATATCTCTATGTTCTTTATATTTTTATAATAAATCATTAATTTTTATTAATACAAGAACTTTTTTTATAACTATATGATTTATACCTTTTTTATCCACTATTTATATTAATAAATTTCCTTTATATGTAGGAGGTTTAATAAAAATTTCTGACCAGGGGTGAAGTGAATACTTTGGAGCAAATAATATGTTTAAAATATTGATTAATTTTACAAAAATTTTTCAAATTATTCATTATAATAATATAAAACTTTATTTAATAAGATTTTTTATTTGATGGATCATTCTAATATTTTTTTTCTAGTTTAAATAGCTTATAATCTTAGAGTTTAATATTGAAGCTATTAAGGAAATATATTTTATTTTTAAATGACAATATATATATATATATATATATATATATATGTTATACAATTAAGACATATATGTTACTCATCTAACATAAGTATGATGGGTCCAGAATAACTAGTGACAAAAATTCACTACTTGTTAAAAAAGTTTTAAGACTTGATGAACCTCAAAGTTAATCTGATAAATATAAATGTATCAGATTAAAGTAATGTGTTATAACTAAATATCTTTAGTAAAACACTTTATAATAAATACTTATGATATATACCAAAAAGGTTAAGGGTTCAAAAACGATCAGATACCGTTGTAGTCTTAACAGTAAACTATGCCGACTGGGGATCAGACAAGGATTTATAATGACTTGTTTGGCACCCAAAGGGAAACCTGAAGTTTAGGTTCGTGGGGGAGTACGGTCACAAGGCTGAAACTTAAAGGAATTGATGGAAGGGCACCACCAGGTGTGGAGCCTGCGGCTTAATTTGACTCAACACGGGGAAACTCACCAGGTCCAGACACAGTAAGGATTGACAGATTGATAGCTTTTTCTTGATTTTGTGGTTGGTGGTGCATGGCCGTTCTTAGTTGGTGGAGTGATTTGTCTGGTTAATTCCGATAACGAAC
>SMGU01001405.1:0-15414 GCA_004348175.1 Puccinia novopanici
ATTGAAACCTTGTCGCGAGTAGAGAAACGTTCCACTTAGATTGCCTCGTGGTGGATTTTGCTTATTCCTGGCCAGTTTGGGCTATTCAACCTATACGGGCACATCGGTGGTCCGTATTATCTTCAAGCTCATTGTTTCTTCTTGCTTCCGTACGAGGCTTCCATAGCTCGTGAATCTTTTAGCTCTTTTTTTCCCTCTCCGACGATCTCCTTACCATGACGGATAAACGTCCCCCCACCCCCTCATTGGCGATATCGCATGGCATCTCACCAAAGACCGGCCTGAGCACACAAGAAACCATACATCTCCAATCTGCCCATGATAATGCACACCTTCCATTCCTTACTTCCGATCGACAAAAAGCCAACCTCCTCCGCAACACCAACAAAGGCAAACAACCTGAACTCGCACCGGATACCGAACCTCCTCGAACAACATCTTCCGACCCTTCCCTCCCAACCCTGAAATCATTGATCCTTCCCTGTCTTTTTCTCATCCACCTCCCATTTCAAATAATAACCCTCCCGCCCCTTATGCACCTCTTTACAACCTTTTCCACCGTCATCCTCAAACCCTACTGTTCCCCCACCCGCAAACTTCTCCCCAGCCCCTCCCATGCCAAACTTCTCTAATCCCCAATTCAACTACCCATATCCTTATTTTCCGTACCATTACCCACCCCACCTTGTCCCACAAACTCCATCTCCTATCCCCAACCCACCTCAAGTCACTCCTAACTCCAACCCACCTCAAGTTACACCGACCGATAACACTCTCGTCCCTCAGATTCATGTTCACCAACAACAAGAACTCCTTGATAGAACAATAGAGGAAACTCAGGCCCGTCGTTTAGCAGCTGAAGATCGAAAAACCACTGCGACGACAATCAACGCTGCAGTGAACCAGATTAGATCAAGAGACAAGCTCCTTGCCGACGGATCTAACTATTGCAAATGGGCTCGTCGACTATCGGAACTAGCATCGACTTTCTCTACGACTCAACATTTTTTCATAAACCCAACAACAATCTTCACAACGAGAAGTTGGACCTGCAATAATCCTCAACTCGGTGCATGAGTCCTTGGAAGATGAGCTCACTTTACACAAGTCTTGTCATGATATCTTCAACAACCTCAAGACACGGTACTCATTGATCTGCCGGTCTGCTCAACTTGCGACATTTGTCGCGCTCCGCAATCTCAAGCCTGATTCTTTTGTGGACACGGCTGCCTACGCGCGGCCATGCGGGACCTGGTTTCTGACCTGAAAGACATGAATGTTGATTTCACTGCTGATCATCTGTTAGGCATATTCCTTCAGCTCAATCTCAGTGAGGGTCCCGTCAAGACTGAGTTCCCTCAGCGTGTCGAAAACAACATATATTCCTCTCCGACCTCAGCAACACCGTCCTTTGACAATCTCCTGAAAATTCTCTACAGTGTCAAGAGGCAGATTTCCTTTTCTAACAATTCTGATTCGTTGTCCACCATCCCAAATCCACCCACCTCTTTCAACACCTACACGCCTTCTGCACCGCATCGCCCGACCAACACCTTGATGAAACCAAGGAAGTTTCTGCCAATGCAGCCAGAAATGGCAACTGCCATATCTGTAAACAACCGGGCCATTGGTCTGCCAATTGTCCGCATCGCCGGAAACCAGTCCCAAACAAAACCAATGCTGCTAATCCTCGCCAATCATTCAACACTACCCTTCCCTACAACTATCCCCCATACTGCCCGATTGTCGTATCACCTAACTTCTCTCCCTCCTCACAGACAGCAATCTCCCTAGGAATTTTTGGGGTTTTGCTTTCCTGTGGGCTAACTATACCCTGAATCAGATCCCAAACAAGGTAAGCGGGAATAAGACCCCGTTTGAAGCTTTCTTCGGTTTTAAACCTTCACTTGATCACTTCCGCATATTTGGCTCAAAAGCTTTTGTACTGACCCCTCCCAAGAAGAGGCTCCGGTTGGATGACAGAGCACAATTGGCGTATGTAGTTGGATACCTTGATGGTGGAAAGGGATGGCTGTTCTGGCTCCCTGCCTCAAACAAACTGATATCATCAGCATGGGCACGATTTGCTGATGATCCTTTGAAGCTTACCACAGGCCAGACGCCTTCTAAATCCCATTTAGATCCTAAACTCCAATTACAGGAACAGCTGCGAATAGACCCTTGCCTGCACGACACGACACCACGGGTGTTGCGTTTCGTGATGGAAATGAGGCTTGGTGAATTTAAAGATGAAGAAGTTGTGAAAACTCAGGAAGAGTTACAGGATCGTCTGGACCAGTCAACAAGATCGCCAAACAACAATGCCCCGAAGAAATACAAAGACATCCTGGAACATCCGGAAAAGGAGAAGTGGCTGAAAGCGATTCAAGAAGAACTCCAGAACCTTTTCAGGCATGAAATATGGACGATCGAGCTTGTTCCCCCAGGCAGGCGTGTCATGGGGGCCAGATGGGTTTTTGTTGAAAAAAGAACCGCAGATGGTAAACTCATTAAGTTAAAAGCGCGGTATGTTGCTAAAGGCTATGCTCAGATAGCTGGTGTGGAGTTCATGGACACCTTTGCACCAACAGCAACATTTGTATCGCTGAGACTACTACTAACTGTTGCAGCCAAATGTGCATGGCCTGTTTATTCCTTTGATTTTGTAGCTGCCTATCTCCACTCACCAATCGACGAAGAGATATGGGTGCGTCCACCGGAGGGTCTCAATGTGCCAAAAGGGTATGCGTGCAAACTGCAAAAAGCCTTGTATGGTACGAAACAGGCTGCTCGATGTTGGTGGAAACACCTACAGGGTAAACTTAACAAACTTGGCTACGTTCCTAGTCAGTTTGATTCTTCACTTTACATTCTCCAACATTCAGATCAACAGGGAGCCATATGGGTACATGTCGATGATGGAGTCGTCACGGGTTCCAACGATGCGATTCTGCGAAAACTTGAGGCTGACCTGAAGGATTGTCTGGAGATAAAATGGCAAGAAGGTGTGGAAACAATTGTTGGCGTAGAAGTCATGCGCAACAGTCAAGGGTTCAAACTCCGACAAAAGAAGCTGATCGAAAAGTTGCTCCTCGACCACTGGGACAAGAAATCTTTGGCAAAAGCGCCACTACCATCAGGATTTGCAGCTGACACTGATACAGCAGGGGATGGTGACCCGTCCAAATCTACCGATTATCTTTCTTTGATTGGCAGTTTAAGCTACCTTGCAGTAGGGACACGTCCTGATATTGCGTTTGCGGTAAATCACTTGGCCAGATTCAGTGCCAGCCCAACCAGTGTTCACTGGAAAGCACTGCGACACGTGGTGAACTATATTGCAGGCACTAAGGATGAGTTCTTATATATTTATCCCAAAGATTCTGACAAACCTCTTAAGTGTTACAGCGACGCAGGATGGGGGGGGGAATTTCAAAGGTCCTCGTATGGAATTTTCCTTTCCTTCTATGATGTTCCGGTCTTGTGGATAGCACGCAGGCTGCACACAGTTGCTGCTTCAACGTGCCATGTGGAATACATGGCACTCGGCATGGCCACCAGACAGATGCTTTGGGTGCAACAACTTATAATGGATATCTTGGGTAAGAAGTTCATAGGCCATTTGATTTGCGACAATGAAGCAGCTATCAGGGTTGGAAAAGATGACAGTTCGAACAAGCGAACTAGACACACTGATCGCGATTTCTATATTACTAACCAAGCACTTTTTGAAAAGAAAGCAACCCTGTCTTGGGTACCGACTGACAAACAAATCGCAGACATACTGACCAAAGCACTCACTCCAGATAAACATGCAATTCTGGCACCCAAAGTCCGAGGAAAATAAATAAATAAATAAAAAAAAGGCTTACTGAAATATTTACGTTTTTTGTTATTTATTCTTTCTTTTGTTGAACGCTCATGTTTCCCTTACATATCTATCAGAGTTTTTTTTCTTTACTATTCCTTGTACTACGCCTTGTCGACAGGGGGGGTGTTGTGACACTTCACGTAGTGTCACTAGGGGTCGACTACGACGCAGCAGTCTCATGTACATAGATATATATAGTGGCATACTAGACTTATAGATAAAAGACAATCAATCCGTTCTACCATAACATAACAGCCGCGCCGGCTGGGCAATCCCGAATTGCATATGTGCATATTGCATATTCAATTTGCGCAGAAAACATTCTAGCAAACTCGATCGAAGCACTTTCGACGATCATCCTACAAAAACAGCGAAGAATTTCAACAGACGACACAGAACCATCCGAAATGTCTAACAGACTGGTGTCTGCACCCATAACCATCAAGAACTCGTGTGGATGCTTAAAGCCACCACCTCAGACAGCTCGACTGAACCAACTGAACCGCTTTCATTCCGTCAGCCAACTATCATATGCCCTACCGTCTCGGAAGAACTCCAAGCTCAAGTCCAAACATGAATCTTCGCCAGTCTTCAAGGTAAGCTCACCTCGATCCTGCTTGTGTGGTCCCAGTAACATCAATACAACCGTTCTCACGTCCTGTCACTTCCCTCTATGGATCGCTTTCGTAGAGGTCATTCCATGTAACTACCTCCGCCTTCGCCTCGAAAGATCCATACTCGATCCTTGGAGTCAAGAAAGATGCAGCTGCGTCGGAAATCAAGAAAGCGTACTACTCCGTCAGTATACCTCTCTCTCATTTCTGGTGGCGTTTGACCAACAAAGCCATTGTGCGTTGTTTTTAATTCTAGCTCGCAAAAAAATACCATCCGGATATCAACAAGGAGGCTGGTGCAAAAGAGCGGTACCAGAGTATTCAAGAGGCGTATGACGTGAGAAAGCTTTCTCTTAATTTGATTTGATGCATTATCCTGATGCTTGAGCGACCTCCTTTTGTTTTGTTCCGTCAAGACTCTGAGCGATGAAAAGAAGAGAGCCGCCTATGATCAATTTGGGCCTATGTCACAGCAGCCCGGCTTTGATCCGAACGCGTTTGGAGCGGGGGGTGGATTTGGAGCTGGTGGAAATCCGTTTGGTGATATGTTTGGAGGCGGTGACCCAGGAGACGTGTTCAGCAGTCTATTTGGAGCGTTTGGTGGTCGGTCTGGGGCGCGAGGAGCAAATCAGCAGGTCTTTGTCGGGGACGATCTCGAGGCTACTATTAACATCCCGTTCGAAGAAATGGCGAAAGGCACTAGCCGGTCGATTGATACAACACCCATCGTTAACTGTCCACCTTGTCACGGCGAAGGCATCAAACAAGGTGCAAAGCCGCAGACTTGTCGCACATGTAACGGGACTGGAACGATGACGTTTGTAGTTCAAAGTGGCTTCACCATGGCTAGTACCTGTCAAAGCTGTGGCGGATCGGGTAAAAAGGTGGACGACAAGGATCTATGTGGCTCTTGTGGAGGAATTGGAAAAGTACGAGATCGAAAGCAAGTAAATGTCAAGATTCCTGCAGGTGTTGAGGATGGAATGAGGATCAAGTTGGCTGGCCAAGGGAATGCTCCAGTGGGTGGGGGTAAAGGCGGCAGACCGGGTGATCTATACGTCAAAGTCAACGTGGCTCCCTCGAAGACTTTCCGAAGGCAAGGAAGTAATCTGTATACTGAGGTCAAAATTCCCTTTCACGCCGCGCTTCTTGGGGGCACGGCCCGAGTACCTACATTGGAAAAAGAAGTCGAAGTGCAGATCCCACGTGGTACCCAGCCCGGTGAAGAGCTGGTGCTGAAGGGACGCGGGGTAAAACATCTATACAAAGAATGGCTCGGTGACTTGATTGTCAAGTTCAACGTCACCATACCAAGGTCAGGCACTGGATTATCCTTTCCAGGATTAAGCGCGAACCTCTACGCAACTGTGGACTCATTTTTTTCCTTTTCTTTCATTCCGTATTTAGATCCTTGAACGATGACCAACGGATAGCATTGGAAGCCTATGTGGCCGCACTTGAAGGAGAATCCAATCCAACGTCAACCAAATCTTCTGCTGACTCTGAATCGAGTAAGTGAAGCTTTTGTCTTTTTTTTTTTTTTCTTTTTGCTTGCGCTTGTCGGCATATTCTTCCCCCACTATCTATCTCTTTGCCCTCCTTAACTTCCTGAACAAATCAATCGGCCGATTGAATCTGGGTGCTTCTGGCTATACATTAAGAAACCTAGCGCTCATCACAACGTTTGCGTTTGCGCCGTATTATGCAACAGCGTCTTGAACCTGCTCCATCCACTTCAAAAAAAACTCGCTTCTTCGTTGATTATCCGTGCGCCTCATTTTCTTCAAATTGTTCACTCTTATGCGTTTTTCTCCCCTTGTGGGTCATCCGTTAGATCATGATGACCACAGTGACTCCTCTGGAGGACCCAATGATGGTGGTCTCTTCTCTTCGATCAAGAAATTATTTGGCAGATAACCACTCTCCCTTTCGAAACGACGTCAATATCAAGTATAAGACGAAGTCAAGCTCGATTTCTCTCTTCACTCCCAACATTCTCAATCCTCTGCGACTTGCGTTTCAGAATTAATTGTCCACGAAACCAGCAACCAGTCTTTCTGCGGAAATTCTCTTGATTATGTCCATCTTGCCTTGACCTCTCACCTGTTCAAAAATTATCACTTGACTACATAGATCTGGTATCCTTAGAGATTTCCTCCCGTGCTGCCTTCGCAATGGCAGTATGAAAATCAACCTGTCCTTCCAAATACTTGTATTTTTCACTTGTGGAAATTTTTTTTCCAAATGATTTTTATTTATTGACTTTTTTTTTTGAATCGATGTAACTTTGGAAGAAGCAGACCGACGTACCCAAGGCCAGACCAAGGCCCCCATGGATGACAACTCCCCGAGCGCGAAGCAGTCGAGTCAAATGCAACCTAATCCCAGCGTCGATGATTCAATTTCAGTGACGGGAAAGGACGAGCATGACGTCCCGTCGGCGGCTCCGTCGGGCGCCGATACTAGTTCTTCCCCTCATACCGAGAAGAAAGACAGCCTCGACGACCGCTCTCAACAACCCAAACAGGCTAAAAAAGTCTCCTCTTCTTCATCTTGATAATAATGAAGCTCCTAACATGTTCACGTAATTCATCACATGGAATTCGTCCTTTTGTTTTCGCATTGTTTCGCATTGTTCCCCGCAAGCAGTGCTTTTCATCACATTATTTTTTTAACTCGCTTTATGACTTGAAAGTCAGGGGGAAAGGCGAGGCTCGTCAACCCCACGCACCCACGACTAACCGTCTCAGGAGCAGTAAGCAAATGGAGCCACACGCTACCTGGACGCAGCATCTGCGGCGCGGCACGGTGACAGTCCGTCACCGGGGCGTGACCCGAGCGTCATGCATCGTCTCGGGGACCAAACCGTCAGATCTACGAAATCTGCCCTCGGATTGCGTCCCGCTGTGTATGTCTTGAGTAAAGTCTAATAAGGCCATAGTGCTTCAGATGGAATTCTCTTCATCTCATTTCTTCGACGATAGTCCATTTACAATCTGTAAAAGTAGGATGAGAAGATTGAGAGAATACATATTGGAATGTTTTAAGAAAAGCGATGCTCTGAAACTTTGGGGATTTTCCGACCAGCGGGAAGGTGGAAAAAAAGAATAGGAGAGAGAGGAACACGGAGAAAAATTTGAAGGACCAAACACTCCTCACTTGAGGAATTGATGCAACGGTGCGAAGCTGAATCAAGTCTGAAAATTTGTCTCACCTAATTTTGGAATAAAGTAGAGCGGTCCCTCCTTCGGAGGCTCGCTCCGCGACGCGCAAGGCGCCCCCGGTCAGTCACAGTGTTGTATCTAGTGAAACGGCTTATGCTCGGGTACTCACTTCCCAGGTAGCACTATGCAGGATCCTTAAATAAATTCATACATATAACTCCAGGCTCTGGTTCCCCTGATCTTCTATTCCTGGTCCGATATCTTGAATACTTCTTGCGGTAGCAGTCCAACATCACTCTGACATCCATTCGAGCAGCGTCAAGTCTTTCTTTTTTTTTTCGCCAGACTCTCTCCCCTCACATTGTCAGACAAATAAAAGGATATGCCGGGGACCTTCGTAATAGTACAACTTTTATCTTTGGCACTCGGTCAGGTCTTGGCTATTCCATCTTTACCTCCTGAACCTTTCGGCCATGGCCCACCGATTCCAGAAGGTCCCATTACGGAACTAAATCCGTTTGTGCGAGCTACGGATAGCCAGGTACGATCCCGGAAGACCCTAAACATTCCCGCCCCCCAATGGCGAGATCCGATGGAAGAGCCAACGAGCCATATGACAATGAGGCGGGAACCGAATGAGATCGATAAGAAGAGGATCCATGATTTCATAAGGCACCACCGCCCCGGCCAGGCTTATGTCATGGACTCCCACGGCTTGTTTTCAGAACTACGAAAAGCCTCTTGCACCCTTAAATACTTCTGTGGAAAGGTAGAGGTTTATGACGAGGAACATTATCTCCTATATGAAACAGGTTGTTGTTTTGATCCATCCCCGAGGCATCCGTCGCAGAATTACAACTGTGCCGAGTGCGGTATGTCATGGACCGTCTTCTTCGTTATTCCTGCCGCCATCCTAAGCTTTATGTTGTACGTCTGTCGTAACTCTGGTTGACGAAGGTAAGCTCTGCTTCTCTCAATCATGTACATTTGATCAATGCAACTCATAAGACCATATCGTCTGTGCATCTCAACAGGCTTGACGTGTCAGTTTTCAACTGGGCGGGAAATAAACGACTTCTTGAGGCAAAAAATAGAAAGTCATACTTCAAGACCAAGCGTCTGACGGAATCCTCTGTTGCATGTTCCAAAAAACTTCCATTTTACAAGACTTGCATCTTTCACATATGCTCATTTTAAACCTGTTTCAGCGAATTTTAAGGGAGATTGAGAAACACCACTAGTCCTCAGTGAGCACAAGAGGGAGAGCAATAACAAGTGGGACAAGGACAAGAGGAACTTGCCTGTTGGAGGTGATACAAGATGAGCGACGAGATGAGTGAGGAGAAAGAGAAAAGGACAAAACAAGCTTTGGCATGTGGAATCTAAATACAAGCTAAGCCTAATGAGAGTGAGATGACCAAGATTTCAATGTTATTCCTGCTCACTGAACCCTAACCTAACCAACCACTGATTGCTCAAACACTCTTAACCCGTCACTTTCCTGTCACAGAGATTGAGATACCTTATTAGCAAAATCAATCTCAAGCATATAGTAGTAAGAGCTGCAAAAACAATAATAAGAGGAAATATATTGAACACCACCAGTGTAACAGCAACTCTCAACACCGGGCTGCGCCGCAAGATCAACTAGGTTTGAGTTGAATGGACCGTGAGACTGGCAAACCCTAACCTAGTGTGCATTTCTACAACCGTGTATTCCCAGTTGTATTTCTTTCACTCCATGTTGTTTGTCTTCCTTTCTCATCAATTCATCATCTCAATCCTCTCCCAACCTTCTGCTGGTGGCTACAGGTATGCCAGTTGTTTCTCTCTTTCACTTCTCATTCATCAATCAACTTTCTTCATGTCCTTCCCCACTCTCCATCAGGTGTGCTTTTCTTTCATCAGACTTAGGCTGTTCATGTTACTCACAGCATGTCATTGCTGCTCAAAGGTGTGCTTGTCTTTCATCAGACTTAGGCTGTTTGTGTTACTCACAGCACGTCATTGCTGCTCAAAGCTCCCCCATCCTGCTCGCCCATTAAAATAAAGGGGAAAAAATATGTGATTGATCAGAATGGATAAGAGAGTAAATAAATGAAACAACAACAGGCCTTCTTATGATCAGGACCTTGCCACAACTTTCACACTCACAGTAACAAAAGGTTGTGAAGACCACTCAACCTGGCAGATAGCTAGGGTTCAGAGGGGAGGACTACATTCTGGGTGTTTTGTTGTTTTCTATATCTACTAGGTTGAGGTTTATACTCACACTTTTGGATAGACTTCACTCTGTTTTACTGTTCTGATTCTTTTCTTCACTCATCTTTTTTGGTTGTGACTTGTCTCCTCAACTCAACAGGACAGCTCCTTGTTATTTTACATCCAATAATACCCCTGTCAGCTCACAGAAATCACTGATTATATCATAGATCTTCATCTTGTTCTCATTCTCATATTTTCTCTTTGCTTTATTTTTCTGTTCCATGTGCTCTTTCTTTACTTGTTATGTGTTGAGAATTGGACTTCAGACCTTAAGAACTTAAGAAGAGGTCAGTGAGATGGGACTGTCTTACTGGATCAGATCCAAGAGCAAAGCAAAAAAAGATGGTAGAGGACTGATGAGGATTTGTTAATTGAGGTAGGATAGTATAAATAAACTAAAAACAAGTGACAGTTTGGGGTTGAGACAACAAAAAATAATGAATAAAGACAACTGAGAGTTGGGAGCGTAGTCAGATCAATTTTAGGTTGAATAATAAAGACACTACACAACACAAATATCAAGAGGCATTAATTTTTAATAATCAGCTGATAAATGATGAAAAAACAAGAAACAACTTATTAGAGACAGGAGTGTTGATCAGGTTCTAAATCAGGGTTCAAAGACTACAAGATTAATGCAACAGACCATACAAATCAGGCTACTTTTCTGTTGTTATAATGTTTAAAGATCAGAGAGAAAAGAAAGGAGGATGGAATAGTTTTGGGATGAGTAAGAGAGCACTGAAATTCCAACATTATGCAATGTCACTCATATTTTATTATTCTAATTTTTCTCCTTGTCTCAATAGGTGATTCAGTTGCTTGTTCTCTTCTATCCCATCATACTTCTGTCAGCTCACAGAAATCACTGGAAATTTAATAACAAAACAAGTAAATAAGGAAATTTCTGAGATGTTTCAAACAAGATTAATCAATGAAGCAAGAATAACATATGAAATTCAAGGAAAGTTTAATAATTGATAAAAAATAAAAGTGATTAGAGTGACAAAGATACTTAATTAAAGGGGCATTTCAATTTAAAGAAAGACAGTCTATCTGTACCTCTACTTGAGTGAGAGAATCCACTCACATATGTGGTATATTCTTCATCTGAATTCCCTGGTACCAAGCCTGGGGCATGTGTATAGCTTGTTTAACAACAGGTTCCACTGTTGTGACTCATGTACTCATTGCCAACCAATTCTGTGGAACTTATCTAATGGGAAATAGAGCTTGAGAGGGATGTGTGATTGAAGGGCTGCCTCTCTGGGTAAGGTTGGGAGAGCAAAGAAAAAAACAGGGTGGGGAAAAAGAGCCACGGAGAATTATTATAAAAAAATGAAAAAATAATAATAAAAAATAAAAAATAAAAAATAAAAAATAAAAAATAAAAAATAAAAAATAAAAAATAAAAAATAAAAAATAAAAAATAAAAAATAAAAAATAAAAAATAAAAAATAAAAAATAAAAAATAAAAAATAAAAAATAAAAAATAAAAAATAAAAAATAAAAAATAAAAAATAAAAAATAAAAAATAAAAAATAAAAAATAAAAAATAAAAAATAAAAAATAAAAAATAAAAAATAAAAAATAAAAAATAATTTTTCTTTGCTATTTTGGTTCAAAATTTTTTCATTTATTATCATTCTTATCACATTCCAGGCTGTACTCTCTGATTTTTCTAGGTCCTTCAAATGCATATTCAACATTTTTGAAAATCAGCAAGAAATTAAAAAAAAAAAATCACAAATTTTATTTTTTTATTTTTTCCAAAATATTTCTTCATAATCATTATTTGAAAATATTTTTGGATTGATTCACCAGAAATTTTGATTTTAACTGTGGTGGTTGAACTTGTCAGCCTCCATGCTACTAACAAAGTGTTTAAGAGCACTGGTTGTGCTATGAGTGATTGATTTCATGGTAGTTTGGTGAGTGTAAGGGTTAATTCCTATAAATAATAATTATTAAAGATAATTAGCTTCAATTATTTAAATCTTGCAAAGCTCTTCTCAACCTTTACAGGGAGGGAAATCCCGTAAGTGTACGTGGATTCTTCCTGCTGAGACAGTCAGGGAATATTCTAAAGGTTGTAAGTAACTAGTACTTAAGGCTACTGGGATAATTTATAGACTGTCTGGAAGATAGTTATAATAATATCTGGGGGCTGGATCTGCTTTTCTGAGTGACTGTGAGGCTGGGGGAAATTACCAGAGGAAGCTTGTGCTTAAATATTCTAACAAGGTACTCAGAAGCACCCAATATTTTCCTAGTGATACCTTTGAGGCGCACTGGGATCAAGATCAAAAAAATGTTAATCCCTTGGATAGTCACAAGTTAATATTAACAGATCAATGATGATAATTTACTTTAAATTAAAGTACACATCAATTATGCTGTTAAAGTTGATAAAACATTGTTATCTCCTTCCAGGCAGCGCTCAAAATTAATGATGGTAATTAAGTTCTAATTAATACACATCATTTGATGGGAATAAAGTTGATAACAACTTATTATCTCCTTCCTGTTGACGCTCAAATTAATGATGTTATTGAACTTCCAATTAATGCACATCATTTGAAGGGAATAAGATTGATAACAACTTGTTAACTCCTTCCTGTTGACGCATCAGTATAAGATAAAGATCAAATGATGTGTTTATGCTTTAAATAATTAATTTTTATCAATTATACTTATTTATAAGCATACTTGAGGCGCATAATCTGTAAGTTAAGTTATTTTATGTTATATTTTACGGCTAAATATGAATATAGAATAAAGGTAAAATAAATGATAAAATAAAAGGAAAAAATTGTTGTGATATGAGTAGCGGATAGTGTTATTGTATTGCACCTTGGGATAGCTAGAGGAGAACTACCTAGGCTGAGCCGCAGCCAATGTGGAACTAATCTTTTGGGGAATAGAGCTTGAGAGGGATGAGTGCTTGAAGGGCTGCCTCTCTGGGTAAGCTCGGGAGAGCAAAGAAAAACAAGAACAAGAGTATGGACTCTTGAAGAATAAGATGTGGCTAATGATGATGTTCAGAGATTTCAGGGGATGGTGTAAACCCAGACTGGATACTGGAGTAAACAATGTATGTAAACTATTCAACTATAATAATTCTCAAATAGACTAATGACCAGTGCTAAGCAATACTTCTTGATTCCTAGTGAGCTGATCTGGATGTTGAATGATGGAAGAGGTGGTGTAAACCCAGACTGGTTACTGGTGTAAACAAGGTATGTAAAATATGTAACTATAATAGCCTCCAATGAAACTATGACCAGTGCTAAGAAATACTTCTTGATTCCTAGTGAGCTGATGGGGGACAATGATTCAGGGAAAACAAGGTGGTACTTAAAGTAAAAGAGCTAACAAGTGGTTGTGAAGGAGTGATGACACAAGTAGATCCTTAACTGGGCAGCATATGAGAATGAAACAACTGATGGCATAGAAAAAGAAAAAGAGGGAAGAAGGTAACCTGGGACACAAGTTGTGCATGGGCAAAAGAATGGAGGACTTCCTGTTGCCCAGATTGCTTAATCTGGAACTTCTATTTCTAAATTCCAAATTTTGTTTGGTGATGAAAATTGACAAGAGTCAGGTTCCCACCAAACAAAGTTTGGAATTTAGATTTAGCCCATCTAGATTAAGCATTCCAGACCGACGGGAAGTCCTCCAATATGAAACAGGGGGCATAAGGGCATATGGATAGAAACAGTAGTTATGAAGAAGGGGCATAGTAGTCAAGGGAGTGTGGTCATAGAGATAGTAGCAGAAAAAGTAGTCAATGGAATAGGGGGCAGAGTGATAAAAGGAAGGAGGCATATGGTTGAGAAGGAACAGTTGGCATAGGTGTAGATATGGAAACAAATGGCATAGTGATAATAGTCAAGGGGATGGAGCATATGTAAAGATGGAAACATGTTGTATAGTGATAAGAAAGGATAGGGCATATGTGGTGTGTATTGTTGATATATTCCATGTGGAAAAAATGTGGTTGTATGCTTGAGAATTTTTCATGTGTTCAGGTTGTGGTTCCATGTGTAGGAGGGGTTTATGTTGTAATCCATTGGGGGTTTGTTGCCTGTGTAATCTTGTAGGGTGATTGTTGTGACATTGATGAGGGCCTGTGTTTGTGATATTCCTTGCTTGTGTGGTTTGTTGAATTCTGAGGTCCTGTGGAAGATTGGTTGAATTCTGAGGTCCTGTGGAAGATTGGCTTACCACACCAAGTAGGCTATGTGACCTAGGTCACAACACCCACCCCCTCGGCAAGGCTCTAAGAAACCAGGCATGGGGCTCTGGCTCCATACAAAAAGATGGACAATAGCTGGAAAACTGATGAAGTAAGGATGAAAGAAGAGGAAAAAAAAATGATGGAAAAGGAAAAAAAAAATCAAAATAAAATAAAGGTTAAGAAAATAAAATTGAAGCTATTTTCATCATCATAGTAGTCATAGTTTTTGTAATCTTCATCTTCATATTCAAAAGTATTGCCACCACAATCATCATCACCACAGTCATATTGTTGATCATCAAATTGGTTGTTGTTGTCATCAAAGTGGTCAGTTGAATTTGAATTTTGTTGTTCAAAGTGATCTGAGTTGTTGTCTTTGTGGTGGTGTTCAGGGTAGTCATGTTCAAAATTATTGTCATTGTAATCAGAGAAAGAAGTTTTGTCAGCCTTAGAGATACTCCAGAGTATCCAAAAGCCTGCATATCTGTAATAATAATATTTTATCTCATTTAATAGTGATAAACCCTTGAATATTATTTCAGAAATGGATTTCTCATGTAATTTTACGTAGGGTTACCCACTGGGCCTACCCTAAAATTCCTACTCCTTCTGGTACTTTTTCACAACTCAAAGTACCATAAGAAGTATTAAGCTTAATCAATGCTGTGGACTGTGCAGTAAATATGTACATAACTTAGTTACATATAATATGTACACAAAAATAATGTAATAAGTACATAAATAAGAAATGAATACAATTCAAATCTTATTTAAACAATGAGAGAGGAGATTTAGCTGGATTTCAATTATAATACAATCCCAATTGTATACAAGTAGATTGTAGTACAATTTAAATAGTAATCTAATTGAGATTAGAGCAACCTGAGAAAGTTCCACATAAACAGTCTGTGAGAACTTATTCCAATTCATGCTATTCAATTAGTTGACACATGATGTTATTGGTTATAACAATGCATCATGATGCCATGGGGACATAGAATGAATTGAAGCTCTTAAATGAACTATTATGGTGCAAGATGACACCATTATGGTATCATTTGATGTGAGAATGGTGCAATACACCTTAAGTCCTTCCTGTAGCTTCCTGGGAGACTTTTAGAATATAAAAGGTGACCTTCTTTGGCCTTGAGATGGACCCTCAGTGATTCACCCTAGCATAACATAGTAAGTGCAGTGAATACCCTCCTCCTACTTTTAGAGTAGTGTTTCCATCTCCCCATCACCCTACCTTTTTACCAC
>SMGU01001406.1:0-14139 GCA_004348175.1 Puccinia novopanici
GTAGGGATGTAGTTGGATGGATTTGATGAGTGGATGATGAGGGGATAGATGAGTGATGCCGACTTGCCTGTGTTGTGACACTACAAGGAGTGTCACAGATAGTCGACTATGGCGCAGTAGACATGTGTAGATAGAGTATATATAAATTACCATAGAGTGATTGATAGTGAAATCAATCCACCTGTCTACCACATTCTACAGGTTATGATCCCTTAAAAATTCTTGCTCCAAGCACTATCACCCATCCTTCCATTAAAATTACATTCAAAGTAGCGACGCAAAGGTTGCAAGGTACCAACAGGATTGAACCCTGTTGGAGTTGAAAAACGTTCCAATCTTGGTGATTCGTGGTGATTTTGCTTATCCCTGGCCAGTTTAGGCTGATCAACCGGTACGGACACCTCGGTGGTCCGGAGTATCTTCAAGCTCATCGTTTCTTCTGTCTTGGTACGAGGCTCCATAGCTTGCATTTGTTTGTTTTTTCCCCTTCCCTCCTAGTGCTTCATCTACCATGACCAATAAACAACGGCTGATTACACCTGCGTTGGGCATCTCCTGTGGTCCTTCCCCAAAAACCAGCATGAGTACAGAAGAGATCATAAACATGCAATCCGCCGGTGATCAAATACACCTCCCTTTCCTCACATCTGAATGCCAGAAAGCAAATCTTCTCCGCAACACCGCCAAAGGAAAAAGACAAGAACCTAATCCTGAAAATGAAAATATCCGCCAACCCACTCATGTTCCCACCCTCCCACCACTCAACCATAGACCCATCTCTATCTTTCTCCAATGCCGAACCCACTCCTTCCCCAAATTTACCAAACAACCAACCCTTTACTCCCGAAATGCCACCCCATCTACCTCAATTCTCTGTCCCATCTGTCCCTCCTCCCGCCAATTTCTCCCCTGCACCCCAATGCCTAACTTTGCCAACTCTCAATACCCATTCCTTATCCTTTCATCCATATCCCTTCCATACTCAAATGTTCCCTCAATCCCAGCCAAATCAAACACCAGAAACTCTGAATCTTTCAGTAGCTCAAGCCGAGAACACATTTGTGCCGAATGTCCACATATCCCCACAATTGCTCCAGACACATCAAGAACAGCTCAATTGTGCGCTTGAGGAGCCGCGCCAAACAACTGGTTGCCGAAGACAGAAAAACCACTGCCATGACTATCAACGCAGCTGTGAATCAGATCAGAGATCGAGACAAGTTGCTTGCCGACGATCTAACTACCGGAAATGGTGAGGCAAATTTCTGAGCTTGCATCAGCATTCATTTATGACTCCAATTTCTTCACTAAAATTTTGGCAAGCAACATCCACAATGAGAAGGTCAGATGAGCAATAATCCTCAACTCGGTCTATGAATCCCTCAAAGACGAACTCACCACGCACAAGTCATGCCACAAAATCTATTCCAACCTCAAATCTTGATTCTTGTCAATCTGTCAATCTGCACAGCTTTCAACATTATCAGCAATGAGATATCTAAAACCTGACACTTTCACTGATACTGCCGCTTATGGGGCTGCAATGAGAGACCTAGTGTCTGATCTCAAGGATCTCAATGTTGAATTCACAGCCAACCATATCCTTGGTCTCCTCCTTCAACTGAATCTATGCAATGGTCCAGTCAAGACCAAGTTCACACAACACGTTGAGAGCAGAATTTGTTCCTCCCCCACTTCCCAGACCCCTACATTTGATGATCTTCTAAAAATACTCTACAGTGTCAGACGACAAATATCCTTTTCCAAATCAACCTCTCAACTCCCCGAAACCCCCAATAATTTCAACGTTTCTGTCACTGACGCTCCATCCTTCTCAGACAACATGAATAGCAAGAATTGTGAGATATCCGCCAATGCAGTCAAAAGTGGCAATTGCCACATCTGCAAACAACCAGGACACTGGTCAGCAGAATGTCCACATCGCAGGAAACCTTTCCTGCCAAAAGGAAACTCTGCCACCTTCCAGCGCCACAACCTTTCAACAATTCCCCCCTACAACTTCCCTCCTTATTGCCCCATCGTTTTTTCCCCGAACTTTGCCCCTTTTGGAAACCCCTATTCATTTCCCAATTTTCCCTACCCGACAAACAACTTCCCACAACAACACATCCTCCCTCCCACCACCTCCTATCCTCCAACCTCCAATCCCGCGGAGCAAAACCAGCAAAAGAACCCCGCGCAACATACTCGCAAGTATGATTCCTACAGACCCGATTATAGCAAAAAGGCATCTGGTGTCGCAGCCAAAAATGTCAAAGTAGGTGACATTGAGGATGAAATAGCTGAACTGCAGCTAGGTGACAAAATCATTGCAGACACCATTGGTATTGAACCAGAGATAATCTCTGACACAGGCACTTCCCATCATCTGACCAATGACATATCAGTCCTCTCTGACTTTTGTCTACTTAAAAAATCTATGCCCTTGAAAGTCGCAACTGACGGTTGCAAAAATGCTATCACAGGAATCAGGACAATGACTTTTCCTGGACGGAATGGAATAATTGTCTCCGTTAGAGGTGTTCTGTGAGCAGGCATGTTCTAATCTCATTTCCCCTGCAGCACTAAGGCAAGCTCGGCTAATCATTGATTACGACTCCGCTACAGATACTTTTCTGTTTAAATCGGAGGACGGAACTGTCTTGCTCGAAAGCCCAATGGACAAGTCACGGATGTGTTGTACACTTCCAAAACCCTTGAAGGTTGACCGGTGTAAGACTCAAAAGGTGTTGTGAAACCCTTTTGCTGAATTGAGAAGGGGATGGATGAGTTGCAAGCTCTGCCCTTCTATGCTATCAGAAAACAAGACCACCAAGATCGCTTGGCAGTTTATTTAATGTGATAGGGATGGTCTGGTTCGAGATGGCTGTGGACCAAGTGAGTTGATATATGTAAGAGTGAGTGATGGTTTATGAAGATGATGATGATGATGAGTGATGAGTATGGATGAGGAGTGTTGAGTGATGAGGAATGAGATGTGTGATGTGTTGAATGAGGAGGGTTAAAGTATTTGAGAGGGGTTTAAGAACTCAGTTGGAACCCGTAAGTACTTTGACTTGACCAGGCTTGAACCAAGAGTCTTAATGTCAAAAGGGGTAAGGTTTTTTGTTTATGTAATATGGGTTGTTGTGTAAACTACTATATTGATTGGCTGATAATATGGTAGAGTGACCAGATAGTGTAGTGTTATAGGGATAATTGCCTACAAAGTGTTATGTAAGGGTGCTGATAAGGTGTAATGGTTTTCTTGTATCAGGATCTGGTCAGGAAAAGGGGAAACAACTGGAGGAGAGCCCCTTATATAGACAAAAGTAAGGGATTTTTGCTACAAGGGGGACAAGTACAGTGCACTGCCACAGGGCTGTTCCTGCACTGCCATTACACAGCCATCAGGTCATGATTGCACAGCTCTGCACTGCCTCTGCACAGCCATCAGGCTATAACATGTACATACATATGCTTCCAGATAATGGGTATGGAATAAGAGATAACTGCATGAGACTATGTATTTGAGGCTGTGTAATGTTGTAAGCTGGATTTCCCTGTGGAGAAGAGTGTAACAGGTAGGTGATAGTGTTGTGATTGTTGAAATGGAACTGGGGTGGCCATATCTTCTGGTCCAAGGAGTTTACGGGGTTGTTGTCCAAGGTGACCAGGGATTAATTTGAGCCATAGAATCCATTTATGCTATCCAATTGTATGATTTGTGGCCTGTGGTATGAGAAAAGATAGAAAAAGAGAGAAATAAAAGAAATAATTTTTAAATTTTCAACATTTAAGAGTACCACACCGGCCATTACCTCGTCTTTCATCCGATCATGTCTTGCATGCCTTACCTGTTTCTTCTCATGAATATATCCCTTCTGTTTTTGCTTCTACTCCCAACTCCCTTGTTCCTTCATCTGACTTTATTTTTAAGTTTCCCGTTTCGAAATATGATTTCAGTTGGCAATCTTCAGACCTGTCAGGCTCTATGCTACTGACCAGGTGGCTAACAAGCACTTGGTCGTGCTCTGAGTGATGATAAAAGATGGGTGTTGGTTTGGATGGATATCTGTGAAGGTTATAATTTAAGGATAAAAGGTAAAAGCTTCAGTAAATACTGAAGTGCTCTTCTCAACCTTAAACAAGGGAGGGAAATCCAATGGATTCTTCCTGCTGATGACAGACAGGGAATGGTGAGGAGGAGGTAAGTGATTACACTTACAGGAATGAGCCTTCTTGCACAGATACTGGACCAATAACAAATTGGGGCAGTATGGCAGGATCAGTCAGGACCTTGTTGGGTCACTACAGGTGGCCTCAGTAGACAATGGCAGGGTTGATGATGGTGGATAATTCGTATCCAGTGGCAAAAACACTGAGCAAGGCTACTGGTTCAATATTTATAGGCTGGGTAAAGCAATATAACTACTGTTGGCTAATTTCTGGGTGACTGGATGACTGGTTGACTGGGGGACAAACCAGGAGGAACCAGTGGCTTTTATATTCTCAGAGGGGCTTCAGAAGCGCTCACTGGAATGCCTGTATGACCTCTGGTTGGCTGGTATCCTCATCTGGGGTTCACTGGATCACATTGAGTGTCATGTGGGAGATTTTGGACCATGTGATTGACCTTATGGTAATCTGGGGTCCAGTTGAGGCATTTTTACAGCCAGTACCATTACTGATGACGCTTCTAGGTGCTCTCTAGTGTGCTCTGAGTGCAGCATTAATTTATTAGAGCACATGTTAATTTACTTGGCATCAGATTGAGTTATCTACTGGAGCTGTTAATTCCTGGTGACGGGAATTCAAGCAGCAGTAACTTAATTAAAGCCCAAGTGAGGTAATTTAGCTTACTGGTGACACTTCCAGGGGCTGTTAACTCCTCATCTCATCTTAATATTGGTCAAGGTAATTTACAGTTAAGATTATACTTAGTTATATCCTTATATATAATACTAATGGAGCTGTTAACTCCTTGTATCACATGTGTATTAATTATTAGAGCCTACTATACACACTGGTGACGCTTCTAGAGGTTGCCAACACCTTGCTTTAAGCATATATGTAGGATAAGAATTATTATAAGCATAAATAATTAATATTACACTCCTTCATGATGCTTCAAGGGTTACCAGTCACTACAAACATTTTAAATTTCCCCCCAAGGGGAATTTTGAAAATTGGTGGGGGAATTTTAATACTTTTTCAAAAGTTGATCCAGCTGTGCCAAACTGAGCATCCTCAGCCAAAAAAAAAAAATGTGCCAAACTGAGCGAAAATCATTGGAGAATGTTTTGCTGAGTTTTTGTTTTGCGGGCCTTGAAGGCCCGTTGGGCCTTTGACGGGCCTAATCCGGGCCTGACTCAAAAGCACATTGGGCCAACATCAAGGGGTGTTCAGGAAAAGCTCATGATCTCCAATGCTGGCCCAATGTGCTTTTGGGTAAGGCCCGGATCAGGCCCGTCAAAGGCCCAACGGGCCTTCAAGGCCCGCAAAACAAAAACTCAGCAAAACATTCTCCAATGATTTTCGCTCAGTTTGGCACATTTTTTTTTTGGCTGAGGATGCTCAGTTTGGCACAGCTGGATCAACTTTTGAAAAAGTATTAAAATTCCCCCCACCAATTTTCAAAATTCCCCTTGGGGGAAATGAAAAAGGTTTGTAGTGCAGTGCTTGTCTAATTGTATACAGGCATTATAATAATTATTACAAGCATGTCTAGGTGATATTACACTTATTATTGACGCCCTCTAAGCCTGCTAACACTTGTATTTATGTGTAATAAGTGTAAGAAGGATTAGTACAGGCATATGTAATAATAATTATACATGATTTGAGCGCCTTATCAGGTGGTTACTTGTTACTATGTTATGGCTAGGTACATTAATAATCAATTAGGCTTGAATAAAGTTATTAACTATGTTTGTGAGCTTATAACAATACTAATATAGTACTGTTCATTGCAATTATATTGTACTTATTAATAATATTAATAGTAATGTATTATTTGTTATAATATTATTATAACAATTATGGTGACAACTTCAATCCTTCTAGTGATTAATAATGTTTGTGGCTACTTGGATAATATCAGGTATGTTGATATTATCTCTGTGGCTGACAAGACCTGTCGAAATACAAGATCCAACTTCTGTTCTGGCACTGCCTATTTGGTTACGCTGGTTTGAGACGTATTAGAAAAATGATTAAACTTAATCTAGGAATTGGCCTACTGGCTTCTATCCCCAAGGAGATATAAAATTCCCGGTCTGCATGATAGCCAAGGGAACTCACACCAAATCCTGATCCCCTTCTTACCAACCTGTTGACATCCTAGACATAATTGCCTGTGATTTAATGGGGCCCTTTGAGATACCCACTTTTGGCGAAGGTAAATACGTCATGACAGTCAGGGATCTGTCCACTTCATACAGTGAAGTCAAAATCCTGAGTAAAAAGAGTGAAGCCGCAGCACTACTGATCAATATAGTTAACCATTTTGAGACAGAAACCGGACACAAAGTTAAATGCATCAGATCTGATAATGGAGGCAAGTTTGAATCTCAAGTTTTGTCCAACTTCATGAAGAACAAAGGCATCAAAGCCGAGCGGTCTCTGCCATATCACCATTACCAGAATGGGTCAATAGAGAGATACAACCGCATGGTGTCAGACATGGGCCGCTCCCTCCTGACTGACAGTCCTCTCCCTCGCAACTTCTGGGGATTCACATTCCTTTAGGCTAACTATACACTCAACAGGATACCTAATAAAGTAATCAGACATAAAACTCCATTTGAAGCCTTTTCAGGTTATTCTCCTTCCCTTGATCACCTGAGAGTCTTTGGCTTGAAGGCTTTTATCCTGATTCCACCAGAAAAGAGACTGCGGTGTGGTGTTCCATTTGCGTTACAATGCCAAAAGCACATGGCAGAGGTATTGTGAGCAGATGAGTACATGCACAGGACATTCTTTACAAGAGGAGGAAGTATTATCATGGCTGGGCTAGGATATATACACTACATATGGACAACAATTACATGGATTGGGGGAGTGGCAGAAGGAAATAATTATGTGAGGAGGAAAAAGGGAGGAAGGAGGAAAGTGGTAAGAGAGGCTGAGACCCTGAAGAATGGATGAGGAGGATTTTGGTGGAGTGTTTCAGCATCAAGGAGGTGTTTGAGGTATGAAACAAGACACAGGAGCAAATGCAGGTACCCCAGCTTGAAACAAGTACCAGGATCACATGTATTGTTCTGTAGGTGGCTTTGGAATGTTCTGGCACATGATGAAGCACTTAAAAGTGAAATCATGCTGTGCAAAATATGACATCATGCTGTGCTTAAACATGTCTCAAGTAGAACATGACCAGCAAAAATCCCTCAGTGAGTTTCCCTGCAGCAAAAATCCCTCACTCTTCAATATAAAAGAAGGGCCTCTCCCCCTCAATCCAAATTTTCGACACTGTCTCAGAGGAGCCTGTCCTGATCTACCAGTTAGTAGCTTGTGGTTTGTGGTTAGTTAGTTAGTGTTATTAGTAGTTTTAGACACTGTCTCAGAGGAGCCTGTGCTGATCTACCAGTTAGTAGCTTGTGGTTTGTGGTTAGTTAGTTATTATTATTAGTAGTTTTAGACACTGACCTTTCAGATAAAGAGTTTGTCCTGATCTACCAGTTAGTAGCTTTAGTGGTTTGTTTGTTAGTAGTAGTAGTGTCTGTTAGTAGTAGTAGTGACTGTTAGTAGTAGTAGTGTCTGTTAGTAGTGGTAGTGTTAGAGTCAACTTTAAAGATAGTAGTAGTAGAATATCACCAACAAGAAGAAGAATCAACAACAAGAGATAGTAGTAGTAGTAGTTAGACTTTATATATATACTAAACACCACTGGTTATTATCCATCATCAGGAGTTTGTTTTAGGTCTGTTAGAGTTTTGAATAAGGTGATCTAGGTCTGATAGAGGCTACTATACATAGTAACTCTTTCTTGTAATCAGCCATCTTTATTTAAATATTGATTCAAGATTCCTTATATTTGTGTAGTACTATTAGAGGGGCAGGTCTTTCAAACCACCCGTCAGTTGTGTTAACTTTACTTATTTTATCAATTGATTTCCCCTCAGAGGATCTTTACCAAATATTCTTATTTTTCCCACAGGAGTCCCACAGCGGCTGGATGACATGGCACAGGAGGCGCATGTCGTGGGCTACCTAGACGGCGGGAAAGGATGGTTATTTTGGGTACCAGCGACAAACAAGCTGATCAGTTCAGCTTGGGCACATTTTGCTGATGATGCTCCGAAGCTCACCACAGGGCTCAAGATGCCAAAAATTCATTTGCACCCCTCTCTTGACAATCAGCATTGCTCCAACTTGGATCCGACACTTTCCAAAGCTGCTCGGCGCGCACTCCGATTCGTGATGGCTGTACGCCTTGGCAACTTTAAGGATTAACTTGTCGTGGAAAGTCAAGAGTGTCTTCAAAACAGCCTTGATGCTGCGACAAAATCTCCGAACAACAGTGTCCCAAAGAATTACCAGGACATACTCAAGCATCCGTAAAAAGAGCAATGGCTCAAGGCCATTCAGGAGGAACTTCAAAACTTGTTTTTCCACAAAATATGGACCATCGAGCTGGTACCTCCAGGCAAACAAGTTATGGGCGCTCACTGGGTTTTTGTGGAGAAACACACAGCTGATGGGAAAATCATCAAGCTGAAAGCCTGGTATGTAGCAAAGGGCTACACCCAGATTGCTGGGGTAGAATTTGTGGACACATTTGCGCCAACAGCAACATTTGTGTTGCTCTGTTTGCTACTGACTGTTTCCACCAAGTGCAAGTGGCCAGTTTATTCCTTTGATTTTGTTGCAGCATATCTTCACTCCCCATTGACAAAGAGATCTGGGTTCGTCCACTGGAAGGCCTAGAGGTTCCAAAAGGTTATGCATGCAAACTGAAAAAGGCGCTGTATGGCACCAAACAGGCAGCGCGGTGTTGGTGGAAAAACCTTCAGGGTAAATTGAAAAGTCTTGGTTATGTCCCTAGCCAGTTTGATTCTTCTTTATATATCCTACAGCATGCTGAACACCGGGGGCCATATGGGTTCATGTTGATGATGGAGTAGTCATGGGCTCGAGCGACTCCATCCTACGCAAACTGGAATTGGACCTGAAGACTGCCTGGAAATCAAATGGCAGTCAGGTGTAGAAACAATTGTTGGTGTTGAAGTGGTACATGACAAAAAGGGTTTTACCCTGCGTCAAAAGAAATTAATCAATAAGTTACTCCAAGATCACTGGGATAAAATGTCGCTGGCAAAAACACCACTCCCGTCTAATTTTAATGCCAACACTGACACCATAGGGGAAGGAGACCCATTCTTGTCTACTGATTATCTCTCCTTGTAGGCTCACTAAGCTATCTGGCAGTTGGAATGCGTATGGTGTGGTACTCTTAAATGTTGAAAATTAAAAAAAATATTTCTTTTATTCTTTTTCTCCTTTTCTTTCTCTTTTTCCTATCTTTCTCATACTAAAGGCCAGAAATCAGCATATCTGATTGGAGAAACGGACTCTACGGCTCAATTTAACCTATGGACACCTTGGACGGCAACCTCTCAAACCCCTTGGATCAGAAGTTACACACCCTCCTTGGCCACCTTCAGTACATATCACCAATCCCCACTATCATTTACATATCACACTCCTTACACAACCTTCAGTACATTACACAACCAACACAACAACCTACTACATACACCATACACATACAACAACATTTACATACAACATTAACAACCCTCTACACACAATTACATGGTCATGTAGACATACATGCAGGCCTCATGCACTCTCATGCAGTCTCAGGCAGGTCTCATGCAGTCTCATGCAGGTCTCATGCAGTCTCATGCAGATCCCATGCAGGCTGCCATGCAGTCACATGTACTCTCTACCCCTATCTTGTTGATTTTGCTGAGCATCACTCACTTGATACAGGGTCTGAGCTATTTTTCCTCACTTTACACCGCTTTTTGTTGACAGGCTGTGCATACACATGACCTGAGGACTTTTTTTTCCCCTCATTTTTGGGTGTTCCATTGTGTTCCATGGCATTTTCAGGCCAGCACAATCCCTCAGTCTAGCATAAATCCCTCAATGCTGTGCAGATAGGCCAGCCAAAATACCTCATTCCTTTCTCACCTTGTAGCTAATTCCCTCACTCTTGTCTATATAAGGGGCTCTCCTCCAGTTTTCCCCCCTTCCTCACCAGATCCTGGCATCAGATTCACACACACCTTATTAGTCTTTATCCCCTATAAACTATCCATCTGGTCACTCTATATTATTAGCCCCTCAATATTATAGTTTACAATTACACACCTTATTATATATTATTACAACCCTTTATACCATCAACAACCCCTTTCACACCCTTTCACAAGGCTTTTGTTTAAGTTCTGGTCAAGACCTTACCCCTCTAAATTCCAAACCCCTTCTCTCAATCTATAGCCCCCATCACTAGGACCGTGTTCAATCCTGGTTGAAGCACTTGCTCACACCTCATCATCACTCATCATTTTATCATCAGTACTCAACACTCACACTCATCAATACTCATCACTCTTAACCCCTCTTTATCAACACCAACCTCTGTTCAATTCCCCTCTTATCACTCACCTTACAACACCCTTTCTCATCTGAACCCAAGCCCCTTCTAAACAACATCAGTATCTTGATACAACCCATCCTATCACTATATTAAACTTCCAATCCAAGATGGGGGCTTGTTTAGTGTCTAGAAACCACAGAAAGGCAGAGGTATCCTCATTCATCCCTTTCTACACTCAGCAAAAGGTCTTCATTGACACTTTGAGCTTTACACCGGACATAGCTTATGCTGTGAATACATGGCGAGATTCAGTGCTAGTCCAACTCACATTCACTGGAAGGCACTGCTTCATGTCGTGAACTACATTGCAAACACTAAAGACAGGTTCTTATTACTTACACCCTAAAGACACTGACAAACCTCGTAAATGCTACAGTGACACAGGGTGAGGCAAATATCGGAGATCATCATACAGTATCTTTATGTCCTTCTTTGACGTCCCCATACTGTGGGTTGCTAGACAGCTACACACCGTTGCAGCATCGACCTGTCACACGGAATACATGGCCTTGGGATGGAAACGAGACAGCTCCTGTGGGTTCAACAACTCATACTGGACATTCTCGGAAACGATTCGTTGGTCACTTGATCTGTGACAACAAGGCGGCAATCAAAGTTGGAAAGGATGAGACAGCTCCAATAAGAGGACACATCACACAGATCGTGAGTTTTACATCACTAATCAAGTGCTGTTTGAAAACAAAGCACCCTATCCTGGTAGCAACTGATAGTCAGGTAGCGGACATACTGACAAAGCTTTGACACCTGAGAAACATACCGGGTTAGCTTCCAAGATTCAAGGAGAATAACTAATATTTTTTTACAGCCAAGTCCATCATATTTTTCCTGTGCTACTCTCATCAATATCATTTTTTGTAAATATTTTCCTTCCATGTCTTCACCCTAGTTTTTTCTTCTCCATTCTCTCTTAAAAAGACACCTTGTTGACAGGGGGGGGGGTGTTGTGACACTACAAGGAGTGTCACAGATAGTCGACTACGGCGCAGTAGACATGTGTAGATAGAGTATATATAAATTACTATAGAGTGATTGATAGTGAAATCAATCCACCTGTCTACCACATTCTAACAGCCTTCTTGCGTGCAGCCTGGCTTGCAGCTGATTTGATGAAGATTGTCTTGCATAAATTCAAGCAAGCCACCCCGCTAAATTTGACTTGCCGCAGCGGCTTGCATGCACGGGTTTTCAACTTTGAAACCCCCTAATAACAATCAAAACCAGAGATGTGAGCATACCACAGAGCTGAAGAATTATAAGAAGGATTACTAGAGACTGGTGGTTTGATAATTTGAGGATTTTTAAGAGGTGGAGCAGTCCTCAATGAGAGATAAGATGAAGAAAAAAAGAAGTGAGTTAGAGATCAGACAGAGAATAAAACAAGCATCATGAAAGGAAGCAGCAGTGAACTGAGGAGGATGAGGATTTATGTGGAAAATTTATTGATCAGATTCTTTAAGAGACAAGATGATTTGAGAGGCAGAAATGATGAGTTGAGAGAGTTGAGGTAATTTTCTTTTATGATTACATTACTGATGTCATCAAGGCTTGCGGCACAGTTTAATAGTATTGAGGAATGAGTTGAGAGAGTCTTGGAGTTTGAATTGATGAGTTTGTGAGTTTGTGTCTCTTGATGAGTTCTTGAGAAATGTGCATTCAACTCCAGAAGTGTGAACCACAGATTGGAAAGTGTTGAGTAAGAGTGAGATAAGCTTCAGTTTGAACTTGAGCCAATTCTAAAAAGGACAATTAGAGATCTGACAAAGACAAGATCTGGAGTGTAACATTGCATGACATATAATTTCTGCAGAACATTCATTTTTTGAGCAACCACTCAACAAAAAGAAAAAAAAAAAAAAGAACCAATGAGAAAGGAAAAGGAATTAACCTAGCATGGTAGTGGAAACAGTTTTTATCTCTACTGTGCAAGGAAGGTGTGGAGGGATTGAGAGGGAATAGAGAGGATGATGATGTAATGAGACATGTGACACCTGAGTGGTGTGCCACCATTTGTGTGAGGTTGACCAAGAGCCCCCTTGGTGGTGCTTCTTTTGGCTGAAAACTTTGAGAAAACTGGTTGTCAAAAAAAAAAAAAAAAAATGATATATTGGACTTGAAGAAAAAAAGGGAAGGGTATGTTAGCGTTGGCTGAGAGGAAGCAAATGAATGATGATAGCTGGGTGGGTGCAGCGTCCTTGGATGGCCAACGGAAAGATCCACTGATCAATCCTCCCGCCTCATGTCTCCTCTTGTGCAGGTGATGGGAATCAACTAGGCTTTATGGCTGGCCAAAACCAACTTTTGGTTTCCCTCACCCATCTTGAACAATCCAAGGTTTTTTCCCCTGGTGCTTCTTTTCCTCCTTGCATAATAATAATGTTGATATAAAAACACTTATAAGAATGGGTGCCCTGGTGTGGATCTGCCACAGACACCCACAACCTGGCAATCATGGGATGGGAAATGTTGCCTTTCTGCACCACAGATGGGTTTCAACTTGTTGCGTCTGTGGTGTGTAGGCTGCAGGGGATGTTCATCATACATGTTCATGTGCAGCCAATACGAGAAGACTTGGACAACTTGTTTTTTTGTGACTTGAGCCCTGCAGCCTGATGTATGGCATTGACCATACAGGAATATGACCAGCTGGTTTTGTCCCACTTTTTTTTTTTTTTTTTAGATTCAGGTTTTGACCAGACCAAAGCAGTACCAACATCTGACTCAACAAGAAAATAAAGGGTGGTGATTGGATGCTGTCTGTTATGTGAGAGGACCATGCCTGCAGCTGGAGCGCAGAGCCCAGGTGCTGCTCTCACAGGCCATGAGAGGCACTTTGTGGGCTCTTTCAGAATTCCAGCTTCATCTCCGCTCACATGCTCTTTTCAAATCTCAATCAATATCTCCTACACTCATAACCCCCCCCCCTTCATTTCACTATTTCCATCAAGCCTTTGATGCCATTCTTTAATTCCATCATTAATTTATGATGCCTTCCATCAATATTCTGTTGATGCCTCTCTTTTCCATCAATGATGTGTTGATGCTTTCCATTACAGATTGTAATGCCTTTCCTATCCATTGTTAAATTACAGTGCCTAATCCATATGTTATCTCATTATTAGCATATGCTTCTGTGTTTTCTTCTCTACCACATGTTTGCTCATTGTTGTTTCTATTTACTCTGGCTTTCTCCAGTGAAATAAAAATCATCAAGTTAGAGCAATATTTCTCTGGACCCACCTTCTGCTCCTTGGTCCAATCTTCAGCTCCTGAAGATTGTCCTCCGCCTCAAATCTCGTCGTAAAATCTTAACAGGCTCCTCCTCTGTTTTGTATGTACACCAGGACTAGTGTGCTGCTGGGTGGGCTCATGCTTTGGCCGGTGATGTACTGGCTGAAAATCAAACTTACCACGAAAAAAGCTCCCAAAACCGCATTGGCTGTAACAGG
>SMGU01001409.1:0-11926 GCA_004348175.1 Puccinia novopanici
CCTAACATTCCCCCCCACAATGACAAAACTGTAACCGCACCAAAGAGAAATAAGATATAAAAAAATTGAAATGAAGAAAGAAAAAAATGAATTCAAAACTAAGATGAGAACTGAATAGTAAAGAGATAAAGTAAAAAAAAATAAAGAAAAAAAATATAGATGAGAAACAAGGAGAATAAGATGAGAGAGAAAAAAAACAGTGGGACGAAATCCAGAAATCCACGGAGCAAAACGCCATTCGGACTTGGAGATTTTGCCACGCCGCCGCGAATAACCGCCCCTTGATCCACAAAAGCAAAAAACGTTTCCAATGCTCACAGGGTGGCTGGGTGAACTGATAACCCCAACTACCCCGTCGGACGGAGATGCATACGCGTGGAAATGACTCACTTGACCCCTAAGGGTTTTTTTTACCCAAATATTGTTTGCGCAAACGCGTTGACCAGTACTGAGCCCAGTGCCTTCGTGAGAATGTCGGCGAGTTGATCTTTACCGGAAATCCATTCCAAACGCAAAGCCCGTTTTCGCAGGAACTCATTCACCGCGTGGAATTCTCTGTTGATGTTTTTCACTTTGAGAACACTGGCGGTGTTTGTCGCAATTTTCACCGCAGCCCGGTTGCCACAGAGCATGACCGGCACCGTCCCTTTGACCAATTTACCAACCAGATCCGCCAACCAAATGCCTCACTCGCCGCCGCGGATAGCACAATGAACTCCGCTTGACACGTGGACTTAGCCACCACAGCTTGTTGACGAGCAGCCCATGCCAGCGGTACCGACCATAGAGTCGTAACAAATCCGTGATGAGATCTGGCGCCTTCACCCATCCAACTGGCGTCAACATAGATCTTCATGGGATTTTCTGAATTGTCTGGTTCAACACGAAGCTTGTAGTGTTGTGTTGACCGCACGTAAGCGATGAGCCGTTGAAGCGCTGACCAATGAGTCTCATATGGATTGAGAGAAAACTGCGCCAAGTAGTGTGTGGCAAAAGCAATGTCTGGCCGTGTTCCTTGAGCGATGTATAGGAGTGTTCCTATATGCGACAAATAAGCAGTGTCAGGTGTCGACGCAACATTGGATTGAAGAGAAGTGTCCACTAAAGGTTTCGCCGCAGTCATGCCCAACCCGTCTTCACCCAACAACTTCCGAATCAACGCCGGTTGCTGTAGCCAATAACCAGACGGAGTCGACCTTATTTGAATGCCGACAAGTGAGGTCACTTCCTCATCCCACTTCACTGTCATTTGCTGACCGATCAAGCCCTTTAGTTTCCCCATGAGTTTCTCAAAATTTGCCACAAGCAAACCATCATCGACATGGATCCACAAGAAAGCAAGATCACCGCCGTCTCGAAGGATGTATGTGCTTGAGTCTTCGGCGCTAGCAACGAACCCAATGCTATTCAGTTTCCCTTTCAAGTGAAGCCACCAACACCGCCCCGCCTGCTTCGTCCCATACAACACCTTCTTCAACTTCCAAACCTTCCCGGGCGTGACCGGACAACCAGGTGGGGGTACAACCCAGACATCTTCATCGATGGCACTGTGGAGATATGAGGTCTTCACGTCGAATGATGCAATCTGCCACTTGTGCTTCGCCGCAATTGTCAGTGCCGCCCTCAACGATGCAAAGGTAGGAGTCGGAGCAAAAGTGTCAGAATAATTCACCCCTCTTAACTGTTTATGGCCTCCTACAATGATGCGCGCTTTCCTCCGTCTTAAAGCTCCCTGCATCGTCCTTTTCGTCCCCAGCAGCCACCTCGAGCGCAAGAGCCTCCTCTTATCTTTCGGGGGATCGTCCTCGACATGCACCTGGTGATGATTAAGCGAAGACATCTCCTCCTCCATCGCCAATTTCCATTCGCCCGAATTGATTGACTTCACCGCTTCCTGATACGTTGGCGAATCTGAACCATAAGGATCCCGCGCCTCCATCACCACCACAGTCACATCCTGCTCGTCCAACGCGTCGCCCAACCTGAAATCGCCAAGTCCATCACAACTTATCGCCGACACAATAGCCCCCGCTCTTCCAAACAAGACAACGAGTACGCCGCATGGATAATCGGGGCTTCATCAAACCTTACTGACGCCGCCGTGAAGACTTTCCCGGTTTCTTCACACCAGAGCAGCCACGCCTTCAAGTCAGGTGCAACGCCAATATGTCGGAGTTTCTTGGCGTATGGCGTCACCTGCTTCAAATGAGTGTGATCATAAGCATACACAACACACCCAAAAACCCTCAGCATGCCCAATGATGGTTTCCGTCCCAGCACACGCTCGATAGGCGTTATTTCTTTACCCTGATGAAGAATCCGATTGAAGATGTACGCAGCTTGTCGAAAAGCAAAAGACCACAACGTTGGTGGAAGAGCTCTGGAGTGGATTAACGCACGAGATGTTTCCGCCAATGTCCTGTTGGTTCTTTCCACTGCGCCGTTCTGGTGATGTTCATACGGAGCTGATTTTTCGTGTCGGATTCCCATCCTAATCAAGTACTCCAAGAGCGACTTGCTGGAAACGAACTCAAGGGCATTGTCAGTCCTAAGGCGCTTCACAGGCCACTTCGACAAAGTGATGAACTGTCCTATCCACCAAATAATTTCCTGGACCGCATCGCTTTGCGTCTTGAGAGGGATTGCCGACACTAATCCAGAAGCAAGACCTTGAATGGTCAGTATATATTGATTACCATCCACCGATTTCTTATACGGTCCGATGACATCAGCGGCAATGACATCGCCCGGTTCAGCGCAAATGTCCCTAGTCGGCAAAGCTACAGCACCCCTCGTTGCTTTGGTGGTGGCACAAGTCTCACAGCACGCCTCCAACTTCAACTTCCGCACACTCGGAAAATCCAATACAGCCCCTTCTCGAACAGTCTGATCAATGACTCGCAAAGAAAGATGCCCAAATCGTTCGTGAATAACGCGAGGATGAATTTCAATAGAATTTAAAGAAGCAACAGGACTACTAATTTGAAGAAAACATCGATGCTGGATTTCGACGGATGGGAACTTTACACCGTTCTGAACCAACGTGTAGGTGTCGCCGTCCCACTCAACCTTCCCGTCAAATTGCTTGAATTTGCCGAGTGATATGATTGTTCCCTTGATGTTCGGACAGTAAAGGACACCCGAAACGCGTAGGATACCCGCCGCCGTTGACAATTCAATGTCTCCCACTCGGTCTAGGAAAACCGATCTGTCGACGCGACAATGAGGTTCATGGAAGTGTTTTTCATTGATTTAAATAGACTGACATCATTGGTCACACTGTCAGTGGCCCCAGAGTCCAGCAAAACAAGGTCCTCCGTCCCAGGATGCTGTTGTACAGCCGCCACGTTGGCCGCGTTCCCTCCTACACGAACTGCATTAGCCGCGCCTTGAAGTGCAGGATGACAGTTAGCCGACTTCTTGAGGCGAATGTTGGGATTCAGGTGACGAGGATCCCCAATTGGCGGCTTCCGAGCTTTCTTGAGATGACAGTCGTTGTCATTCACCAATGTCCCCACTCCAACAGTACCGACAGGGATTACGCTCGCTCAGCACACGCCAAGCCCAATCAGCACTTTGCCACATTACCGAACCAGGGTCTCCTCCAGACGACCCCGCTGACATCCTTGGCGCTTTTCCTCCCTGTTGTTGCAATCGGAATGCGAAGACTGAGCTTGCCGACGCCGAACCAGATTCGAACCAACCCGCCAGTTCCAACACACTGTTCGCCGTGACCTTGCTTCGCTTGTCCACCGCCAGACGCGAGTCCAAAGTGTTGGCGATATCCTGATAGTTCGCCCAACACCTAAAATGCAAACCCATCGCAAGGAGAAGATCCTCAGTGATCCCACCTGTCTGATGGTGAATCTCCTCCAAACACGTCTTCATCTCCGCGTGGACGACATTAGAGTTCCCTGCCACATCACCATCCCGAGGAATTTTGCATCGCGACATAATGTACGTCCATGAGACACTTCCAAACCGATCACGCAACTGCTTGAACAAGTCACGTCCCTGCTTGCCTTGCACGTCCGGCACTAAGTTGGGATGGATGCTGTTTTCGACCAGTATGCCGATAAGCTTCCCTCGATTGAGTTGATCGTCCTCCGTGTCTACATCGAAATATTTCGGCAACTCATACACCGTGCCTACAGTGTTCGCCAGGGAAGCCCTCCAAACGGGGAAATTCGAGCCATCCTCCTCTAACCGCGGCTCAATAGCACGTCCAAGCTTCTGATACTTGGTAACCGCATCAGCCAACGCAATCACCCGATTGATCCCGGACGTGTGCTCAATGCCCGACGGAGCAGGCGTCACTTCGCGTCGGCTAACTGCTTTGATCAACGGTCACAGGAGGGGCAGGAGGAGTGTCGACCCTAGCCGGCGCTTTCCCTTTCTCAGGATTGGGGGGAGGCGGATTCGACATGCTCCCGGAAGAAACTTTGCTGATCGGTGGTTGATTGACGGGGATACTTGGTGGTCCGTAAGAGTGTCCCGAATGTGTCAATCTCGGCTCCTCTTTCGACGGAGTGAATCGGGGCTCTTCTGGAGTTGGAGGGGAAGACAGGTTGCCGAATGCTCACGAATGTGGCTAGTAGTTTGCCACAAACCGCTTCAAAGATGCACACGTTTAGGAGAACTTACTTTAAGGGTTTTATACCCCGCCCGACAAAGAAAACACACAAACCAACCGAGACGGAATCGGCCAAGTAACGAGACACCGGAACGGAACCGGTATAGCGGTCTGAAGATAGTTGAGTCGGAATCAACTGGAAAGAACAACAAGCTTCGAAAAAATAAACGTGCAATAAGATTTAGGTTAAGCTCTATCAACGCAGGCTCATAACCTGTAGAGCGAGATGAGCAGATGGAATAATATGGTTAAGAGTTAGATTACTAATTCCCCAGGGGGTACAACAGATAATAACATGTGAAACTATATAGTATGTACATATATGCATAGTTGAGTTATTGTGTAACCTAACAAAAGTGTTGAGACGAATAATGAGAGGAAAAACCTTGTGTCTATTCCATAGTGATGAAAGTGACAAACTATATACATGATAAGCTAATAACCTAGAAACTTCCATAACCTTCTATGCAAGGTTTGCTATCCTAAATGCATACTCCACAACACAAAGCAACTGGACCACTAGGGGGCTTTTCTTTTCAATCAACAACTTGCCACTTTTTTATCCACTGATCATTCCAACACCTTCCTATGCATTAATTTGAAATCCTTCATCTCTATTCTGTCTGACTATCTTGCAAGTCCCAAGCCCCACTTGCCTCCCACTTAATTGGCCCTTGCACTTTTCCAACCCAGCTTTTTGTTGTTGACACCTGCCAGTGGAGCCCAGCATGGCCAAAATGTAAAACCTGTGGCTGGAGGCTCTAGCGCCAACTCACCACACATGTTGTGTACTCTTAAATTTCGAAAATTGAAAAATTATTTCTTTATTCTTTTTTCTATTTTCTTTCTGTCTTTTTCTATCTTTTTCTATCTTTTTCTATTTTTCTATCTTTTCTATCTTTTTCTATCTTTTTTCTATCTTTTTCTATCTTTTTTCTATCTTTTTCTATCTTTTTCTATCTTTTTTCTATTTTTTTCTTTTTTCTTTCTATCTTTTCTATCTTTTTCTATCTTTTTTCTATCTTTTATCATACTAAAGGCCACAAATCAGCATATCTGATTGGAGAACAGACTCTATGGCTCAATTCACCCTATGATCACCTTGGATGGAAACCTCTTATACCCCTTGGATCAGAAGCTATGGTCAATCAACATATCCCCTAGGCCACTATCAGCCAGATTTCACCAATCACAACACTATCATCCACCTGTCACTGTTTTCACAGACCAACACAGCTTACATACCACAACATAGCCTCATGCACACTGCCTCATGGCTGTCCATTGGTTCTTATTTTATACTTCCTCATATTTTACCATTCTTATTTGCATACCCCTCAGCACAGCTTCATGGCTGTGTAGAAGCAGTGTAACACAGCCTCATATAGTCTTTTTCCATATTTTATACTCCCCTATCTCACACCAGTTTTATTTACATACTCTTGTAGCACAGCTTTATGGCTATGCAGAAGCAGTGTAGCACAGCCTCATGGCAGTGCAATGGAAGCGCAGAAACAGCCTCATTGCTGTGTACTCTACTTTCCCCCTTGTGGCTAAATTCCTTCACTCTTTTCTATTTAAGGAGGCTCTCCTCCAATTGTTTTCCCTTCCTCACCAGATTCTCATCAGACATACAATAGTACCTTATCCCCTATAACACTATCCATCTGGTCAATCTAAAATATTATTAGCCACTCAATAAGGTATTTTTACAAATACACAACCCTTAAATCAGAAATTATAAATCTTATTACACCATATAACCTTTCATAAGGCCCTTGGTTCAAGTCCTTGTCAAGAGCTAGGTCTAACAGCTTCATTTAACATTAGGCTATTCCCCCTTCAAACTCAACACCGCTTCTCACTCTATAACCCCCATCACTAGGACCTGTGTTCAATCCCTGGTTGTAGCAATTGCTCCCACACCTCACATCTCATTCCATATCACACATCTCATCACTCAACACTCCTCATCCATACTATTCATCATCATCATCATCATCTGTTGAACTTACAGCCTGGAGAATCATTTCCAAACCGCTGCGGCGTGTGTCAAAAGGTGGAATAGTGAAAAGGACATGGTTGAAACCTAACTGAGAAAATTCAGATGTATATAGTTTAAGATAGTCACACCTTGTTGTTCCTTTCTTTTCTCATCTGATTTTCTCATTTCATTTTTCCCTTCTGTCTCACTCATCCTCTCCGCTGATCTCGTGTTGCCATCAGGTTCGCTCAGTCTCTTGTTGTCGTTAGTCACTTGTTAGTTGTGTCTAACATCCATGGTTGGAAACCAAAGGATCTTACGCTCAATATCATCATGATGATCATGATCATGATCATCATCATGATCATGATCATGATCATGATCATGATCATCATCATGATCATGATCATGATCATGATCATGATCATGATCATGATCATGATCATCATCATGATCATCATCATCATCATCATCATCATCATCATCATCATCATGATCATGATCATCATCATCATCATCATCATCATCATCATCATCACCATCATCACTCATCACTTATCCTCATCATCAACCATCACTCACTCTTATATATATCATCTCACTTGGTCACCAGCCATCTCAAACCATCTCAATCACAATAAATAAACAGCCAAGCAATCTTGGAGGTCTCTTTTTATGATAGCATAGAAGGGCAGAGCTTGCAACTCATCCATTCCCTTCTGAATTCAGCAAAAGGGGTTCACAAAACCTTTTGAGTCTTAAAAATTTGCATTGATAATGGTCCCCTTACAAGGACTTGTCCAACACCTCAATAAAATTGAATCCCTTCTACCCAAGAATAACTCCAACACTGGACCTTCCCAAGCTTTTGTGGACCACCTCAACATGTGACTAGACAACTTTGCTGAATGATTACAGAGGATGGAGAAGAATATTGATTATGCTTCCATGCACAGCCTCAAGTTGATTACAGACACTCCAGATTCACCCCCTCAACAAGAGAAGCATAGCTATGCAACTACTGCTAGTTCAGCCTTGAATCAAACGAGTTGATACAACACACCTGAATCACCTGGAAATGTGCCAAGCCCTCTTCCTTCAATTCCTCCCAAAAGTTACATCAACCAGTTCAAAAATGGCCACATCATTATTTGAACATGGCAGAGCACCCCTAAGCCACCCCTCAACTCTTTTCTGTTGCAAATTGTACAGAAATTTAACCAAGCACTCTGTTTCATCAATGGTAATATAGATAACATGCCTGTTCAGTCCCAGGCTTTTATGAACTTTCCATCTGGCAAAATCAAGTTCATCACAGAAAATAAAACCATTTCAAGATGGTTGCTTGACTACAAACACTGTGGGACCCACTTGGCCAATCCTTCTTTCAGAACACCCGCTGCTACATTTAAAATTATGATTCATTCCGTCCCTGTCAAGTTTGACCCAACAAATTCCAATCACCTAGAGCTTCTCTGTACTCAGAATGACGTTGTAAGACTCAAAAGGTGTTGTGAAACCCTTTTGCTGAATTGAGAAGGGGATGGATGAGTTGCAAGCTCTGCCCTTCTATGCTATCAGAAAACAAGACCACCAAGATCGCTTGGCAGTTTATTTAACGTGATAGGGATGGTCTGGTTCAAGATGGCTGTGGACCAAGTGAGATCTATCTATGAGAGTGAGTGAAGGTTGATGATGTTGATGAGATGAGATGGATGATGATGGATGATGGATGATGATGAGTGGTGGTGAGTGTTGGAGATGAGTGTTAAGTAATGAGAAGTGATGAGTGACAAGGAGTGATGAGTGATTATTGATCAGAGTGGGGATTGAACAGAGGTTGGTGATGATAAAGAGGGGTTATGAGTGATGAGTGATGTAATAGATTGAGGAAAGGGTGTTGAGGTTTATAGAAAGGGTGAATAGCCTAGCTGGTAAGGGCTCAGGCTCTGAGGAATAAAGTTGGGTTGAGGTAGTGGGTTCAAGCCCCAGTGAGGGAAATGTTGAATATAAAGGGTTGTTGGTATATAAGGGGGTGATTGAATATAAGGGTTTGTTGATATATATAAGGTTGTAACTAATATTGTAAAACTATAATATAGAAGGGGCTAATACTATAGAGTGACCAGATAGATAGTGTTTATAGGGATAAAGACTAATAAGGGTGTAAATAAAATCTGATGCCAGAATCTGGTGAGGAAGGGGGAAGTGACAAAAAAGTTACAGGCTTATATAGACAACAATGAGGGATTTTGGCTGGCCTGGTTGCACAGCATTGAGGGAATTTAGCCAGAATGAGGGATTTGTGCTGGCCTGGAAAAGCCATGGAACACAATAGAACAACCAAATACAGGACTAAACTGCACAGCCATCAGGTCATGTGCCTGCACAGCCTGTCAAAAAGTGAGGTCATAGAAGGAAAATCCACTAAAATAGCTCAGATCTTGGATGAGGTGATCATGCACAGCCACATACAGACTAAATTAGATCCGATCTGGAGTGAGGTGATTGATGCACAGCCACATACAGACTAAATTAGATCAGATCTTGGAAAATCCACTAAATTAGACTGCATGCACCTGCATAACACTGCATAACACCACATGGTATCTGCAAGAGTCATGTGCTCAGACCAAACACACTAAACTAGATCAGATCTTGGAAAATCCACTAGTTTAGCCTGCATGAGCCCGCATGCATTGTGCATCTCCATGTGATTGAGGGTATGGGGTGGTTGTCCTGTATGTAAATGTGGTTGTATGTGTATGGTGTATGTAGTATGTTGTTGTGTAAAGAGTGTGATATGTAAATGATAGTGGTGGTTGGTGATATGTACTGAAGGTGGCCAAGGAGGGTGTGTAACTTCTGATCCAAGGGGTTTGAGAGGTTGCCGTCCAAGGTGACCATAGGGTAAATTGAGCCGTAGAGTCCGTTTCTCCAATCAGATATGCTGATTTCTGGCCTGTAGTATGAGAAAAGAGAGGAAAATAGATAAAAGAAATAATTTTTTTTATTTTCAACATTTAAGAGTACCACAACGTTCCTTGATATTTGATTGAATCAGTGCGCTGTCTGGGACAACCTTCAACAAGTGGCAAGAAACATGGCACTCTACTGATTTGAGGCAAGGACAAGAAACTTGCTCAAGATATCAAAAAAGTAAGCCTAGTCATCAATGGCATCCCACTCAAAGTGGCCAAGTATACTTCTAGTCCATTGCAATGTTTCAATTGTCTTGCATTAGGAAATCTTGCCCACTACTGCAAGAACAATTCACTTTGTGCCAAGTATGGAGGCAAACACAATCCAAAGATTGCTAAATTGAAAACCCAAGTCAAGCTTTTTTTTGATGCATAAGGACCAATCAAACCAGGAAAACCTTTACTAACTTGACCAAAATCAAATAAATCCACTCTCCCTTTAGTTTACAGTTTCCTATCAAGAAAGCAGAAGTGGATAAATTACTCAATTCAACTTGACACTTCTTAATAATCTCCATCCTATTTGTTAGATTTACCTTTTTTCCTTCTCTTATCTCCTTTATCTCTTTTCTTCTTCTCTTCTCTGTCAGTTTATGGGAGCTTTTCCTCTATACACTGCCACTGGTGCCCCCTTTAAATAAGCCAGACCTTTTGAGATATACAATGTTAGACTGCAGTTTCAATGGCTGTAGATTTTTGAGGCGTGTATTAAACCATAAGTACATTAGATTAAAGTGTAAAGTGTGAAATCAATAAAACTCAAAAAAAAAAAAAACTGGACCACTAGTTATTGCAAGCCCCTTGCTTGTGATGAGACACAGGCTAACAGTTCAGGTGCTAATTGATAGGAAAAGGCCAACAACAGTGTATTCCTGAGGCTATTTTGAGGAGAAAGATAGTCTTTTCTGCAGCCTAGAGACACAGCCAAGCTGGCATGTGGCATAGTTCACAATAGGAGTGAAGCAACCCTCCAAAATGTTGTGATATGAGTAGCGGATAGATTATTGTATGACTCCTTGGGCTAGCTAGAGAAGAACTACCTAGGCTGAGATGCAGCCAAGTAGGCTATGTGAACTAGGTCACAAAACCCATTCCCTGGCAAGGCTCTAAGAAACCAGGAATGGCGCTCCCACTACATACAATAAGATAGACAATAGATAGGAAACTGATGAAGTAAGGGTGAAAGAAGAGAAATAAAAATGATGGAAAAGGAAAAATATAAATAAATAAATAAATAAAGAAAGGTTAATAAAATAAAATGAATCCATTCAATCATCATAGTAGTTGTAGTTGTTGTAATCATCATCTTCATATTCAAAATTATCTCCAACACCATTATATTCACCACAGTCAGATTGATGATATTCATATTGATCACCGCAAGTGTTGTGATAGTCATTGAAGTTGATATCATCATGTTGAGTTTGATCCACGTTGTAGTCTTCATGTTGGTGTTGATGAAAATTGTTCTCATTGTAATCAGAAAAAAAATCTTGTTGATCAGGTTCAGAGTTTTTGTTGACTATATCTTGTGGTTGTGGATGTGGATGAGGAGTTTGTTGGTATTGGATAAGGCTAGTGAGATTGAGGATGTGGTGGTGGGTAGTGTGACACTACGGAAGAGTGCACTGGCAATGGGAGATGATTAGGGGTTTTGGGCAGAACACACGGGGCATCAGGATAGTGACGATTACCACATTAGGTTTCACACTCTGTTGTATTTAGATCTATTGTTCTGTTTTGTTGTTCTCTTTCTTCATCCTTTCTGCCGCTTTGTCGCACCAACAGGTGCATAAGTGTTTCTCTTTCCCTCTTCACTCTTGTTGTCCTCCCACCATAGTCCTCCTCAGCTCATCGGCACTCATCTGGAATTTCTCAGGTTTGATCTCTCTTTCTTTCTTGTTCTCTCTCTCTTTCATTCTTGTTTGTTTATGTTTTCCTTCTCTTCCTTTCTTCTTTCATGCTCACTAAGCAATTCATCCTTTCTGCCTCTTTGTCGCACCAACAGGTGCATAAGTGTTTCTCTTTCCCTCTTCACTCTTGTCGTCCTCCCACCATAGTTGTCAGCCACAGAGATAATATCAACATACCTGATATTATCCAAGTAGCCACAAACTTTATTAATCACTAGAAGGATTGAATTTGTCACCATAATTGTTATAATAATATTATAACAAATAATACATTACTATTAATATTATTACTAAGTACAATATAATTGCAATGAACAGTACTATATTATTATTTTTATAAGCTCACAAGCATAGTTAATAACTTTATTCAAGCCTAATTGATTATTAATGTACCTAGCCATAACATATTAACAAG
>SMGU01001411.1:0-10015 GCA_004348175.1 Puccinia novopanici
CCCCCCCCCCCTCCCTGACTATCCGATATCCCCAGGATCTACGAGACGTATTCCTTCAATGTGATCCCCAACTTGGGCCACATCCTGGCCTCCGACCGGGACTCTTACCAATGTCAGCCCGCCTTGCCCCGTCTCATCCTCCTCCACCTTATTAACCCGTCATTTTTTTATCCAGATCTTGTCGAGTCCATCCGGCGCTTCCCCACCCAATCCAAGTTCGCTGAGATGATCGAAGACGCAGGCTTTGTGCTCCCCGGCGCCCATAAGCACTTGTCCAAGGAACGCAACCAAGGGTGGGAGGACCTCACCTTCGGCATTGCTTCCATCCACAACGGTATCAAGCTCTAGGCCTCTCTCTTCTTCTTCACATCAAGGTCTTGGACACCCTTTCCTACTGACCGCGCAGAAAGAAACCTGGCTGCCTATTTATTTATCACCGTGCTTGTACACCACAACTGGTTGTGCTTATATGTACACCCAAGCATGCCATATCCGTCTACACCATACCATGCAGTGCCTTGCACTGGAAAATCTAGAAAACAATCTGATCGAAATTCCGCCCAGAAAAAAAAAACCATCTGTGTATCTATTATATCACCCTTACCCGTTAGCTAGTTAACTCTCTCTTTCTCTCATGTTGTGTTCCATTCCAGCTTTCTTATCATAATCATAATCTAGACCATCGTAGAGTCATCTTGTCTACTTGAAAGACGGCGTAACTCTCTAGGCGTTGAATCAGCTGAGTTCTTACATGTGGTCGTGGAGTGGTCCTCAATGGGGCTGTACTCTGAGGTTCATAAAGACATGTTGCGTCTTGATCAAGTGTCTGTTTTCTTTTTTGTTCAATTCCTTTCCGCCAAAGCGCTCTTACATCACAGTCTGTTAGTACTGCATCTATCATGGGATGTTCAAACTGTTCTTTGTAAGCTACACTCTTGAAGATCAGGGATTTTTGAGCCCCACTGCGTCATTCATCTGCTCGGACAGGATTGTCTCTCCAGACGATCCGACAGATGAGCGGTCGGGCGGGTGGGCATGGCCGAAAAAAACACGCGTAACTAAATGGTAACCAAGCTGCGGATGCGCCTACACGGCAAAAAAAAAAAAATTGAAAAAAATATAAGCCATAATTCTCACGTCGCCAAGGTGTTCGCTGATCCGGCACCATTTCAACCGATATGAGTGCGCTTTTGTAGCAGCAGAAACAAGACACAAACGGCCATTGTGATTGCGTGGATCAGCCGATTTGAGGTTGATTGTAAGGCGGAAGGCATGGAAAAGCATACCTTCGCCGTGTATTAGATTGGGTACCAAAGGAACGGCGCATGTTGTGACATGTCACGGGTAGTCGACTACGCCGCAGCACAAGCATGTAGATAGCATATATATAGCGGCCTAGACACATTGATTATGCAATCAATCATCCATCCATTAACCATACCACAACAGGTTATGATCCCTTAAGGTTTCTCGCTTAAATCAAGATTTTCATCATTTCTCTATACTCTCCTCTCATTAAGATTCTGACGGGTAATGACGCAAAGGTTGCGAGGTACCGACAAGATTGAAACCTTGTCGTGAGTTGAAAAACGTTCCACCACGAGGGTTCCGTGGTGATTGCTTGCTTATTCCTGGCCAGTATAGGCCAATCAACCTTTACGGACACCTCGGTGGTCCGGAGTATCTTCCTGCGTTAAGCTTTTATCTTGTTTGGCACAAGGCTTCCATAGCTCGGTTCTCCCAGTTCTTAATTTCCTTTTCCCATCTTTCTCACATCATAAATCTCAACCATGTCCGAAAACAACCCATAACACCATCATCGGGCATATCCAGAGGGAACTCGCCGAGGACTGGATTGAGCACCCAGGAATCATTAACATACAATCTGCAAACGACAATATTCAACTACTTTTTTATCATCCGACCGCCAAAGAGCCAATCTTCTCCGCAACACAGCCAAAGGCAAACAAACCGAATCCTCCTCCACCCGGAACCCATCCCAAAACCCTACTGCCCCCACCCCACCCACACGGACGCTATTGATCCTTCTCTTTCCTTCTCTCACCCTGAACCCAATCTCCCTACCACTCTTCCATTACACATCCTCTCAACATCCATACACCCCACACCACACCCGCATCAACATTCTGTTCCTCCACCGTCTAATTTTTTCTCCCGCCCACCAATGCCAATTTTTCTAACAACCAATACCCCTTCCCTTACCCTTATTTCCCTTATCCCTATACTCCCCATGTTTTTCCCCACCCGCAACCTTCCCCGACTCAAACATTAACCCATCCGCCGCTACCGTTGACACTACCGTCACGCCTCAAGCGCCCTCCCCCATCAACCCATCATTACCTCTCAAGATCAGTTAGACCGGACGATCGAGGAATCCCGGGCTCGGCGTCTGGCCGCTGAAGACAGAAAGAACACGGCGACCACCATACATGCAGCCGTGAATCAGATCAGGCCCCGGGACAAGCTTTTAGCGGACGGGTCGAACTATCGTAAATGGGCTCGACGGGTCTCTGAACTGGCGTCCGCGTTCATCTACGATGCGGCGTTTTTCACAAGACCAAACAGCTTAAGCGTTCACAATGAAAGTCGGACGTGCTATCATCCTGAACTCTGTCCATGAATCCCTCAAGGATGAACTCTCCCTTCACAAATCGGCCTATGAAATCTTCAGCTCGCTCAAGACACGATTCTCCTTGATCTGTAGATCTGCCCAACTCTCTGCTTTTGTCGCGTTACGTGACTTGAAACCTGACTCTTTCGTGGATACGGCAGCCTACGGCGCAGCGATGCGAGACTTAGTGTCAGACCTCAAGGACCTCAACGTTGATTTCTCGTCGGATCACATTCTCGGGATCCTCCTTCAGCTCAAGCTGCAGGATGGCCCTGTAAATCGGAGTTTGCTCAACGGGTTGAAAACCTGATCTATTCCTCTCCCAACACTACAACTCCGACCTTCGACAATCTTCTGAAGCTCCTCTACAGCGTGAAGAGACAATTCTCCTTCTCTAACACCTCAGAATCCAACTCGTTTCTCCAACCTCATCCCAACAACTTCAACTTGTCTGTCCCTGACTCCCCAAAATCCGTGGATGACACTGGCACTGAAAATTGTGCCATTACAGCCAATGCTGCCAGGACCGGCAATTGTCACATATGCAAACAGCCAGGTCATTGGTCGTCAGAATGCCTCACCGAAAGAAGCCGGCACCACAAAAACACTCTAACATCATACCCCACCGTCAATCTTAACAACCCCCTCCTCAGACATTCCCCCTATTGCCCGATCGTGGTATCTCCTAACTTTGCTCCATTCACCAGCTCTTACCCTTATCCTAACATACCCTTCCCGCCAGGTGTTTTCCCCTCTCCCGCTATACTGCCACCACAACCTCATTTTCCTCCCAACAACTCACGTCTCACAAGCCTGATCAAGCACTATCCAAGGGCAACAACAACCCACGCGGAAGTATGATTCATATCGGCCAGATTATGGCAAGCAACCTCCGGCGCCACCGCCAAAAACGTGGAGGTTGGCAATATCGAAGACGAGATCGCTGAACTCCAAATCAATGGAGAAGTTACGGCAGACGCTATTGGGTTAGAGCCGGAAGTCATCTCCGACACTGGAGCTTCCCATCACCTGACCAATGACAAGTCAGTCTTGTCTGATTTTCGTCTATTAAAAAAACCCATTCCATTGAAAGTGGCAACTGACGGTTGCGCAAACGCTATCACAGGAATCGGCACGATGAATTTTCCTGGCAAGAATGGAATCACCATCTCCGTTAAAGGGGTGATGTACTGTGAGCAAGCGCGATCTACGCTCATATCTCCTGCAGCTCTTAGGAGAGCTAAGCTAATTATCAAATATGATTCTCATTCAGACACTTTCCTTTTCAAATCTGCTGAAGGCGTCACTCTCCTTGAGAGCCCCATGGATGGCAATCGGATGTGCTGGATACTTCCGCGACCGATTAAGATCAACAAAGGATCTTCGTTGACCAAGCCACTTTCTCCTGTTTCTGAATCTCACGATCATGCTCCCTCTGTCTATGCTTCTGTTCCTTCTTCCATTAATCCGTCTCACAATTCCTCTCCTGAATTTCTTTTTAAGTTCCCCGGCCTATGTCAAAATATGATTCAGCTGGCATTCGTCCGATCTGTCCAAGGATGAAATTCAATTACTGTTTTGGCACCGCTTATTCGGCCACGCAGGCCTGCGTCGCATCCGTAAGATGATCAAATTGAATCTGGGTATAGGTCTTCCTAGCACAATCCCCAAAGGAGATATCAAGTGCCCTGTCTGCATGATAGCTAAAGGGACCCGTACCAATACTCTCTCTCCGACCTACAGGCCCGTAGGTATTCTGGACATCATAGCATGTGATTTGATGGGACCTTTTGAAATCCCCACATTCGGAGATGGCAAGTATGTCTTAACTATCAGAGACTTGTCAACGTCGTATAGTGAGGTGAAGATACTGTGCAAAAATAGTGAAGCTGCCATACTGCTAATGAATCAAGTGAATCGCTTTGAGACAGAAACAGGTCGAAAGGTCAAGTGCATACGCTCAGACAATGGCGGGGAGTTCGAGTCCAAAATTCTCTCAGATTTCATGAAGAGCAAAGGAATCAAAGCGGAAAGGTCCTTACCTTACCATCACTACCAAAACGGTTCAATCGAACGGTACAACAGGACCGTCTCGGATATGGGTCGAACAATCCTGACGGACAGCAACCTCCCAAGGAACTTCTGGGGTTCGCGTTTCTGTGGGCAAACTACACGTTGAATAGGATCCCAAACAAAGTGAGCGGTAATAAAACACCATTTGAAGCCTTTTTCGGCCATACTCCGTCCTTAGATCACTTTAGAGTTTTTGGCTCGAAAGCTTTGTACTAATTCCCCCGAGAAAAGACTACGCCTGGATGACAGAGCACAAGAAGCACATGTTGTTGGCTACCTCGATGGAGGGAAGGGGTGGCTCTTCTGGGTCCCTTCAACCAATAAACTAATCAGCTCGGCATGGGCTAGATTTGCTGATGATCCCCTTAAGCTAACAACAGGAAAAAAGCCCCTTGGCCAACATGTAGATCCTAATCTAGGTCCGAAAAGTGATTTGGTCGACCCTTCACTTCAATCGAAAGCACCTCGCGCCCTTCGTTTTGTGATGGAGATGCAACTCGGGGATTTCACGGATGAGACAACCGTTGCACGCCAGGAGGACCTGCAAGATCGTCTTGACGAATCAACCAAATCACCTGAAAACTCTGTCCCAAAGAGGTATAAGGATATACTGAAACATCCTGATAAGGAGCAATGGCTAAAAGCGATACAGGAAGAACTCCAGAACCTATTTCAACACGAAATATGGACCATTGAACTGGTACCTCCTGGGAAACGAGTCATGGGGGTGCGCTGGGTGTTCGTAGAGAAAAGGACGGCTGATGGGAAACTCATTAAGCTAAAGGCTCGCTATGTAGCAAAGGGCTACGCCCAGATAGCAGGGGTAGAATTTTTAGATACATTCGCTCCAACAGCTACATTTGTTTCCCTTCGTTTACTACTGACAGTTGCAGCAAAATGCGCGTGGCCGGTTTATTCTTTTGACTTTGTTGCAGCCTATCTTCACTCACCTATAGACGAAGAAATTTGGGTACGCCCACCGGAAGGCCTGGACGTTCCAAAAGGCTACGCATGCAAACTTCAAAAAGCCCTGTACGGGACAAAGCAGGCAGCCCGTTGCTGGTGGAAACACCTTCAAAGCAAACTAAAAGGCCTTGGCTACGTTCCAAGCCAATTTGACTCTTCCTTGTATATCCTGCAGCACGAGCGACATAAAGGCGCGATCTGGGTTCATGTTGACGATGGCGTTGTGACGGGCTCAGATGATTCGATTCTTTGCAAACTTGAGGCTGACCTGAAAGATTGTCTTGAGATCAAGTGGCAAGAAGGTGTTGAAACCATTGTCGGCGTTGAGGTGACACGGGATGCAGCAGGCTTTACCCTTCGCCAAAAGAAGTTGATAGATAAGTTACTCTCAGACCACTGGGACAACAAGTCTTATGCGAAGAGCCCACTTCCTTCTGGGTTCTCCGCCGAAACTGACACAACAGGAGAAGGTGACCCATCCTTGTCTACTGATTATTTATCTTTAGTTGGGACTCTGAGCTACTTAGCAGTAGGTACAAGGCCGGACGTCGCTTTTGCCGTCAACTATCTGGCCAGATTCAGTACTAGCCCCACACATGTGCATTGGAAGGCTCTTCGGCATGTGGTGAATTACATCGCGGCCACCAAGGATAAGTTCTTATATCTTCACCCAAAGGAAACTGACAAACCCTTGAAATGCTATAGCGATGCCGGTTGGGGCGGCGAATACCAGAGATCTTCTTACAGTATTTTTCTGTCTTTCTTTGATGTCCCTATTCTGTGGATTGCACGATGTTTGCACACAGTGGCGGCATCAACATGCCATGCAGAATATATGGCACTCGGAATGGCCACGCGACAAATGCTTTGGGTTCAACAACTAATAGCAGACATATTGGGTAAAACATTTGTAGGACACCTCATATGTGATAATGAGGTAGCTATCAGGGTTGGCAAAGATGATAGCTCCAACAAGCGGACAAGACACACTGACCGTGAATTTTACATTACTAATCAAGCTTTATTTGAAAATAAGGCGACTCTGTCTTGGGTTCCTACTGACAATCAAATAGCTGATGTTCTCACCAAAGCGTTAAATCCAGACAAGCATGCAGCTTTAGCCAGGAAAGTTAGGGGCGAATGATTATTTTTTTCCGACTTGCTTTCATTTTTTTTTCTTATTTTTCATATTCCTTTAGACTCACTTGACAATATCTAGGCCTCCTTATATATTTTTCTTTTCTTCCCATTTCATTTAACATCTCTCGACTACTATAGATTTTTTTCTTTGCTTCTAGTTGTACAGACGCCTTGTCGACAGGGGGGTGTTGTGACATGTCACGGGTAGTCGACTACGCCGCAGCACAAGCATGTAGATAGCATATATATAGCGGCCTAGACACATTGATTATGCAATCAATCATCCATCCATTAACCATACCACAACAGCGCATACCGCCGTACCTGATAGTACCCGATCTTACGAAAAAGCTGCTTAAGTGCAAGGACTCCCACAGTGAGGGTGGGAGTATGCAAGATTTTTGCTCATTTCCCAAAACAGTATCGCGGGTTAGGAGATGAGCCAAGTTTCGCGTGATTTTTTCATCCACCGGGCGGGTGGTCACAGTGCCCAGTGGAAAGCCCCCCTGTGCCGCAACTTGCAATTGTGGCTGAGAGTGCGGCTGCGGGGAAAAAAAAACAACAAACATGATGCTGCATGTGCCACCAGACGGCAACATTCTTCCAATCGCAAACCAGCCACACGTTTTCTCGACGCCAGGATGTCCCAGATACGATCAGCCAGCGTCAAGCGCACCACCAAAGAAACCGACATCGACCTCTACCTCCAGCTCGACTCCCCACCGGGCACGAAGCACGACATCAGCATCAGCACCGGCATCGGGTTTCTTGACCATGTGAGCAGCCGCCGCCGTGGGGGAGATCACCCCAAACCGAACCTGCCATAAAAAACCATGGTCTCTCTCGTATGAATCTGAGCACACTTATTTGCAGAGAGAAAAATGTCTTGGGTCTTGGGATGAAACGGTCTTCTTGAAAAACGAAAAAAACAGATGCTGGATGCGCTTGCGAAACACTCGGGCATGTCTCTCCGTCTGACCTGCAAAGGGGACCTGCACATCGATGACCACCACACCACGGAAGATGTCGCCATCGCCCTCGGCCAGGCCTTCCATCAAGCCCTGGTTGGCCCGGCCGGCGAAGGGCTGAAGGGCATCCGACGGTTCGGCACGGGGTTCGCTCCGCTCGACGAGGTGGGCGGGCCGCTTACACACCCCTTCTTTCTTGCCCTCGTTCCGCCATCCGATCTCTCCTGATATGACCTGTCTCCTTCTCCTGGCGCAGGCTCTCGCTAGGGCCGTCGTGGATATCTCTAACCGCCCATACTGCGCCACCGATTTGAAGCTCAAACGCGAAAACATCGGCTCCCTTTCCTGCGAGATGATTCCCCACGTCTTTTACTCCTTCGCCATGGGCGCCCAAATCTCGCTCCATGTCGATGTCCTCAAGGGGGAAAACGACCACCACAAGTCTGTTCTCTCTGTCTTCCTCGATGGAGTCATGCAGACCTTTCGCCATGGCACACTCATCTCTCAATCTTTTCCCCCTCGTCTGTAGAGCCGAAGCTAGCTTCAAGGCTCTCGCCCTCGCCCTCAAACAGGCCATTGAAAAAACCGGCTCCGACGACGTCCCCAGTACCAAAGGAACCCTCTCCGTCTAAAACATCTTCGAAACTTCCACCGTTCAAGGCTACATAGTGGTCTTGTAACCTATATCAGATTGCGTCTCTTTCAATCCGAAATATCTCCAAAAAAAACTTTCTCTTGGATTCAAGTACCCTAGTAATGCATGCAAATGAGCTTTTTTTTTTGGGGGGGGGACACTTTAATCCGCCCATTGTGTATGAGAAACCCAATTCACGCTCTGACACTTGGGTCGAATAGAGACTGGAAATTTGAAGACTTTTCAAGAGAGATGAGAAGGGAGAAAAATGTGGGACAGTGAGCTGAGAGATTGTCTCACTGGATGGGAACGGATAATGAGTGAAGGAGAACCAATTATTCTTTCTTCATGTTTGTGGACTACTTTTATAGGCTAACTTACATGTGGTTAAAAAATGTGGTTTTTGAGAAGAATTGAATAAGAACAATTTTTTCAATAAAAGAAGTGGGGAAAAAAATTGGAGAGACTATTCCCTGGGTCTAGAATGATTGGTTTTAGCTACTCTAGCAATGTTCAAGACAAACTTAACTAAGTACCCTCCTGGGCCCAAAGCACCCCCCTCCATAGGAGGGGACTTATGAAAAATTCACCATTTTTGGTTTGAGAGGTTTTTCAATCATGGCTGGATTTTTTTTTTTTTTTTTTTTTGATAACTTCTGAACCACACATCCTATTGTGGAATACTAAAAAAAAAAGAAAAGAAAACATCTGATCTGTGTGTTCAACCGCTCTCACTTTGGTGGGCCCTACTCTCCTCCTCCATCATCCAAAAATTACAATTATAATCCACCAAGGATGTGGTTCTTTGGGTGCCCTAACCTGTGCCAAATGCATACACCTCCCCATAGAAAAAAGAAATCCCCAGTTCACCCAAAATGGAGACAATTTTCATGAAAAATTTTTACAAGATGGAGGAAGAGTGAAAAAAAAACCACAGAAAAATAGTGTTTTGTAAGCAACAATCTGGCCTATTCATAGAGTCCTTTATGGGTAAAATATGAGGTTTTGAGGCAAAGGTATTAGCAAATGAAAATTCGTATTTCTATATACCTCTCATGCCAAAAATGGTGAGTTTTTCATAAGTCCAGAGGGGACTTAGTCAAGTTTTGGTGAAAGAGTACGTGTAGGTGATAACAACTAGACTATCTTGCTTATAGGAAATGCTAACTTAATCCATCCACAATTTTATAATCATCATGTTTTTTTTTTTTTTTTTTAGGAATGAGAAGAAAAATAAACAAATCAAGACCATGATTCCAACAGAGAAGCTTCAGATATTAAGGCCCAGCACCAGCATGTCTCATCAATGGAGGGCAGCCCCTGCTAACATGCAGCATGTGTTGTGGTATTCTTAAATGTTGAATATTTTTAAAAAAAAATCTTTTTTTTTTTTTAATTTTCTTTATATTTTCTGCCAATTTTTGTACATTTTTTGTGATGCAGTTTTTCATAGTTTTCCTGAGTTTTCACGATTTTCACCAAGTTTTTCGAAGTGCTGTGTGTGTTTGCTGTAATTAGAGAACTAGAATTTTTTTTTTTAAAGAAAAATTTACCTTGACACGACCGGGATTTGAACCACGAACCTCTGGGTAAGAGAAACAG
>SMGU01001414.1:0-15249 GCA_004348175.1 Puccinia novopanici
TCAAAAGCGTCGATACTCAAAAGGGAGAGGAGACTGGCTTTCATTTCTGCCTCGATCACTGTTTGATGAGGATAAGAAGTTAAGCCCTTGCCGAATAACTCCTCAAGCGACACATTAGCCGCTCCATATGAAATTGCCGTTGCAAGACTAGGATTCCGCCTCCAGGCCTGGGTCCCAGTCTCACAAAGATGGTCCATTTGTTTATGAGCATGTGTGTCATCAAAACTTCTCGAGGGTCGGTCCGGAATTATTACCCGCTGGGCCCGGCGCACCGGATTAAAGAAATCATGCTCTGCTGAGGAAGGTGATGGCGCAGCCCTGTTTTACGGATTGCCCAATGTTAACAATTTGGGTTCGAGTAATTGAAGACACCTTTGTATAACACAGTATATATAAAACAACTCAACTTGTCCGAGCTAGATTCTTCATCACTCTCGGTCCCGCAATCACTCATAGTGGCCGGAATGGTTATTAATGAGGGCGCTCGAGAGCAGATGGGCGGCAAGTCGGGGTATGAGCGACCTGTTTGATTGGTGGAATACCTTCCCGTGAGTATCTATCTCCCTTGAAATTTAGCAACGGATAAACTACTGGACACACTTAGAATTTTTTGGATTACGTTTTCAGGGTTTGAAGCTGTAGCTGATGAGCTCGATGCTGTTCGGATATGAACGTCCTGGTGGTCTGTGTTCTGACGGATGTATCGCATTCCTTGGCTTGGTTTTTGTGGCAAAAAATGTGTCGCCACATTATCCTGTAAACAAATCAGCCGTGATCGATCATCAGCCACCACCTTACATGTTTCGGAAGCGATCATCTCTGCGGCATGCGTTGCCGTACATTTGATTGACTCTTCGCGTAGCCTTGTTCTGGCGGCTGGGCAGCCCTGACCTGATGGGCTGACGGGTCAGTGTCATGCGTATAATTGACTGGGCGATGGCTATAGGACATGATTAAATGCGAGGAGGCGCAAGCAAAGATTAGCGAGTTTGAGGGGGCGGGTACTTGGTTGAGTTGCTGACAATGGAACCAGACGCTTTTAAGTGTTAAATATTCGCCTCTTATAAAATCCTGTGTCGACCAAATCTGAGAGATTGTTGGTTTGGCTCATGTGCTCATGGAAGTGGGTAGATGTCATTTGTTGAATTGTTGTTTTAATCGGATACCCTTGACGTCAGACCTCAACAGACCCTTTACAATGCACCCATTGCCACTGATGAATCCACGATGATATTGATCTAATAAGAAAAAGGGTGGATGGTGTGTGAACCTGTTGGAGACTGTGGAGTGAGGTTCCCGGGGCCTGTTCAATCAATATTTAAAATAAAATCAAGAGATAGTTTTGTGAATGAATTCAGACAGACCAGCAGACAGATGTGTAGTGAGATGTGAATAAAAGGGAAACAGTGCCCACTGACCGCTTGGCATCCAAGTCGGCACTACACTATCACGTACTACAGTATATTCAATCCGCAACAAGATTCATTCTATGATATTTCTGTTAAGTTGTCAATCAGCCAGGTTAGTTCGGGACTGTTATACGACGACAAAGGAGATCCATGTCGTGTTCTGGACCGGAGGAAAGCGACTCAGTAATTGTGCTCAGAGGCTAGAGCTTTTAGGGGTGAGCTGCTGGTGTAGCTGCTTGGACACCATGACCGTCCTCTTATCTCCATCCCCTCTTTCGGGTGGCGAAGCGACCTCTGAAAGATCTGGAAGAGGGGTTCAGAGGCGAGCGGAATTAAGCTAGATGACCGTCCGAACAGCGTGCCAGATGGGTCCGTCCTGGTCTGTCGGGGCAGTCCCGCAGAGACAAGAAGCTGGGGGCACGTCGGATGATAACCTTGGCCCAGTCATCTTGACCAGCAGCATCGAGTGCTCGGTCGAGGTCCCTCACCAGGAGCAACTCTGTCTCACCACAGCCTGCCAGCCAGAGACCGGAGGGAACCCGCTCCGCCCTAAGGCACCCTCCCGGGGTCCGGGACGGGTCTTGAGGGTCATCCCGAAGGACGAACCCCGGGACTCAGGTAATAACATACGCTTCTTTCTTCATCATGAATTCCACGATTGCTGGTTTGGCCATTCCAGACAACGACCTATGCCATGTCCAATGGCGATCTCTCGCCTGGATACTCGAACACGGCCCATTGACCGAGGCCAACGTCATGGACTACTTCTCCCTGTCTCCCTTCTACGACCGTAAATCGACCAACCAGGTCTTGAGGATGCAGAGCATGTTCTCCGGCCAACCCAAGATGGACCCTGTCTCTGAACAGGAAGCCCTCAGAAGACTCGTCGGCATTCAGTACGCCCTCGTACTCGCTCGTCCCGAATCCGATCGCGAAGGCGGTCTCTTTGTCATCGAGAAACGCGACCGAAAGGCTTACGACCAACGTTCGTAATGTAATCATCGGAGTAAAAAGTCGCCCATGCTGAAAAATTATGGTTGTTGCACAGATTATCCGATCGCTTCTTACTACATTCTCAAGACTTCCATCTATCAAGCACCCTCACTCTATGCCACCCTTTCCTCACGCGTTCTCACCTCCCTGTCTGCCCTCAAACAACTGCTCGAACTGGCTCGTCAACACAAACCTACCTATGATCCACGCCAGAGCTATGCCTGGAAGATCAAGGAGAAAGTGCAAAGTGGGGGAGGATTGGCAAGTCTGGACAAGGATTCTACAACAGATACAGACCAACAACCCGCCGAGTCCAGCTCCGAACTACAGCAGTCTGATAAGATGGACATGGACTTGCCTGTCCCACAAAAGGATGATGATCCGCCTCAGAACACCCCGGCAAATAGTAAAACTTCCAACAAGGACACAACACCAGAACTTTCTAACCCTCTCCTGTTCCGTGCCCTGCAAAACACTATCAACAACTTTGCTGCGTTCAAACCCGCTAAACCAGTTGACCCTCCCGTCCCAGAAAGAGTGCACATCCCCGCTTCATCTGCTCCCTCTCCAACTTAACCTGATCAACCCCTCCTTGCCTTTCTTGATACATTGGAGGGTCATCCTTACATTCAATTTTCCATCCCATCGCCTCCATGAAAAACATCAACACCCCCTTTTTCATTTGCTCCTATATCCCTTGTTCAACCATCCAATTTCTAATATTAGCATTCATTTCTTCATTGTAGTTTTTTTTGTGGTTTGGCAGTCCTGTGCTATTGCCCAGAAATAATCAATCAAGCAGATCAAGGAAATGAAGAAATAAAACTTCCAAATAATGAAAGTAAACTGGCTCAAAAATACATCAGTTTATAATTTCAAAGCCAGTTGATATTCTTAAATAGTATCATACCCATTTTTTTGGGCACTTGGAGGGCACTACACAAAACTCAGCTTGCAAGTCCCTCTGAAAATAATATTTTTAATACTTTTTACCTACTATAAGATTTCAAATAATACCAAACCATGAAACTACACAAAACCAACCAATTGCCCACACAAGAATTGAAAAAAAAATCCCTCTCATTTTTCCTTTTTTTGCATTGCTTGTAGCTAGAGGAGTACAGATTCTGGCATCAAGGTAGCTGAAGATTTTGTTTTCCAAAATTTCAGAAATTATTTCAGCCTAAGATTGATGTGAAAGTGCAATCAGGAATTTCACAGAAAAATTTACATTCAAAATTAACACAAACATTGATTCTGAAAAATTGAATGTGATTTCTCTTCAAAAGGGGTAAACCCTCAACATTCATATCACAACTGAATCTTAAAACTCACAGAAAACCTGAATTATTTGGATTTATTGCTCAGTCTTGACTCAACTTAGTTAATGCTAGTTTGGATGAAATTTTTTACTTTAAATGCCAGATAGTTTTGATTTAGGGCCTGTACAATCGTGGAGTTTTTGTCTTTTTTTTGCACCATATGAAAATGGGGAAAACTGATGTCAAAAAAAGGGTCAAAGGTGCTTCCAACAACAATTGGAAATTAAATGAAATTTATCTTCCCACATGAGCAAAAATGCACTCTCTGGTATGTGATTCCAGCTGAAATCATTTTTTCCCAGGAAAATAAAAAATAAATGGGGTTGCATGGAAAATGGTACAGGCTCTTAGATTGAACTTTTTTGGTTCATCCCATATTAGCTAGGTTTCAAATAGCTTATTTTAATTAGGATGGAATCAGAAGAGTTTTCTGGAAGTGCCTTTCATCCCAGACAGAGACCATAATTGCATGCTGGATATCCTGTTGGCCAATCACCACCACTTGCAGAGAGTCCTCAAATTTTCTTGCATACATTTAAGTAAAGCTGTACCCCTGGTTTTGGGACGGGTGGTCCTTCCCATCCCGTTCCCCAAAGCCTGAACCACCGGGGGTTTGGGGTGGTCTGGATTCTGAGTTCTGTTGACTCACACATATCAAAGAGATATCATATATCAACTTAAACAGTGTGCAACAACTTGCTGATCATGAAACAAAAGCACCACTAACAGGATCAGGTAGCCAATGAGGTTATTATTGTTGATGAGGACAAATCCAACCTTGTAAACACCAATTCCAACTCCAAGGCAATGTTGAAGCACAGCTGGGTCTGAAATTAATTCAAGGAATTCAAAGACTTGTCTGAAGCAGTGTGTCAAGTTCTCCCCAAGGATTGTTTGTGCACCTCCATAATCAAGAAGGATTAATCAGGTAGCACAAATAATTTCCACAAGCATCTTTTAAAGATACAAAAGCTCATTGAACCAAAATCCAGTAAGAAGGTCAAAAATGTCAAAAAGGTGCGGACCAATATTTCCAAATGGATCAAGAATTCCAAGTTACTCCCCAAGTTAAGCACATTCTATAATAAATGATAATTATCATAATTAATTTCAAAAAAACAATAAAATTAATAAATTATGCTTCCATTTGGTCCAGATCAAATTGAAAAGTGAATTGTTTTGCACCACACTTTTTTACTTCATTGCAGATGCTGATCTGCCCTTCTCAGTGGTGGAAAGGAAATTTTTCCAAGACTTTATCCAGTTGAACAATAAACAAGCCAGCCCATTGGTTGCCCAGCTCTCCTGCCAGAACAGATCAAACCAGCTATCACTTGTATTTCTTCAAACTTAGAGGAAGGTCAAGTTTGAGTATCTTGCCCATCAAGATAATCTGGCTTTCACTCAAGACACATGGACCACTCCAAATTTCACTGCTTTTATGGGAGTGACTGTCCACTAAATCAACAAAGAATTTGAGTTGATTGACTTGAAGTTTTCCATACCACACATTGAAAGTAATGTTCCTCTCATGACTTCTTTCTTTTTCTCAGTCAGAAATCATTTGAGTATGCATTTTATTAATTTAACTCTTCATTTATCCAGGCCACCATACTGTCACAAATTTTGCAGAAATGTTCTATGGCATGCTTGAGGAGTATAAATTCTTTAATAAGCTTCATACAATTATGGCTGAAAACGCTTCAACCAATGGGAAAATGGCCCAAGAGCTGCCAATTTTGACCCCAACATTCAACATGAAAGAAAGGCTCCTAGGTTTTATTTCACATGTGATCAACCTGTGAGCAAAAGAGGAACTGGAGGTGATTGGAAGTTTACAGGAAGATATTGAGACCAAGATTTCAATGGCTGCTGATTTAGACTTGTTTTCACAGGGTGGTATGTGACACTGTAACATTCTAGTCGGACTGTAGCCATTCAGCCAGTCTACTGTCATACACTGAGTCATTCTAATCAAACAAAGCGTTGAGCCTAACCAAAAGGCTACGAGACTGGCTGAATGGCTACAGTCCTGGATTACCCTGTTGCAGGTTCAATTTGCGTGTGCAGGACTTTCTCATGCCTGTGACCAATTGTCGGGTTTTTCCACCCGTCAACAGCAAGGTCGAAGATATCTTCGAACTTCGAAGAATTGCTTCGAGTTTTGATCATGTTGCTTCGAAGTAACTTGTTCGAGCAATTCGAAGTTGATTCGAGTTATCTTCGAGATGCTTTAAGGAGGAAAGCATCTTCGAGAGGAGAAATTTCTCCCTTCTCTCAAACCTTGGTGGCGCCTTACAGCGTCTTGAAGTGTGTCTGAAAATGGCTCCATGAATTGATGAAGCATGGGTTAGTGCCACCAGCCATTCATACTTCGGGACGAAGTACCTTAAAACCCGGGGTACTTTCACAGGGTGGTATGTGACACTGTAACATTCTAGTCGGACTGTAGCCATTCAGCCAGTCTCGTAGCCTTTTGGTTAGGCTCAACGCTTTGTTTGATTAGAATGACTCAGTGTATGACACTTGTCTCAAAATACAATTTCAATTAAAAAACTCACCTCCAATCCAGATAGTATTGGTCTTGACATGAAGACCATACTCAATTGAATTCATGGCCTCTGTACCTATGTCCAATTCAGCCCACAACCCTGGGAACTATTCCAAAAAGTGATGGGATTTCCTCAGCCCAACATTGAATTCACCTGCCTAGACATTGATGTATCAACACGCTGGAACTCTACAATCCAGATGATCCAGCGGGAAATTCAACTGCACCCCTTGTGTATCCACTTCTGATCTGAAAGCAGAGAGCTCACCCCTGCCAAATGGAGTCAAGCAGAAAACTTAATGCACCTACTTGAGCACATAAGCAAAGCAACCAATATCCTCTGTGCCTCCAAATACCCAACACTTAAAAATGTTTTACCAGTATACATTGTGTTCATTAAACACCTCAAAATAGTTCAAAAGGGTCTATACAATAAATCAATCCTCATTCAGCCTGCAATGCTTATTGTCCCAAAAATTTGAAAGTAACTCACTGATTCTCTCAAGAAGCATGTAAAACAAATTGCAATGAGCCTTGATCCTACATTCAAAACAACATTCTGAAAACACTAAAAAGTCTTCATACTCAAATATTACCAGATTTTGGAAGAAAAAATTATTGATATCTTCCAATAAGGCGTAGTCCCGGGGTTTGGGGTGGGGTTTCATGCCCAGCCCAAACCCCAGACCCCAGGTACTGTCGGATATGCCCCAATGCCCTGGGGATTTTTTTTTACGGTTTTAGCCTCAGGTAAGGCGTGGTCCTGGGGTATGGGGCGGGGTTTCATGCCCAGCCCGAACCCCAGACCCCTATCTTCTTTATTATTGAGAAATATTGTAATATTACTTCATAAATTGAATTTTTATGTAATTTTACCTAGGGTAACCCACTGGGCCTAACCCTAAATTCCTACTCCTTCTGGTACTTTGGTAATTCTCAAAGTACCACAATAAAATAATAAAATAATTTTTGCTGTGGACTGTGCACCATAAATAAATAATTAATAAATTATATTATGTACCTAGAAAATCTTAAGCAGGTACATGTAAGGTTTTTAAATAGTTCAAACCTTGAGAGATAAGAAGCTGAGAAGTATACTATAAAGTTACAATAGTCCTGTAACTTATAGTATAAAAGGGATTCCAAAACTTTGACAAGTGAATGGAAATTAATCCCAATTAATTCTATTTGAAGAAGAAATTCACATGTTGTAGTTGACTATACAATGCATCATGATGTCATGGGGACATAGAATGAATTGAAGCAAACCAAATGAACTGATTACACCATTATGGCATCATTTGATGTGAGAATGGTGAAATAAAATAGGATCCTCTAGTAGCTCCTTGAGGGGACCTCTAGAATATAAAAGGAGGCCTTTTTTGGCCCTGAAATCCTCAGCATATTCACCCACCAGTTTACAACAAGTACCCTAGTGAATATTCTCCTCCTACTTTTAGAGTATTGTTATCCATACCACCTTTTTCTTATTTCACCTTACTGGAATACTGGTCAGATCCCTTAGATATCCCCATTTAAGCCTGCCCTTGTTCCTTATAAAGTAGTTGCTGCAAGACCACCACCTCTGTCTGAGTCAACTTGCCCAAGTGCTTGCCAACTGCTTCTTATCCTTAGTTCAGATGCCAAGCATACCATCTGGTATCACCTCTTCCCAATACCTCTGTATATCAAGTGTTTGTTGTTGAAGGGGTGTTCTCCTGCCTTATACTCTCATTACAGTATTCGGTGCTTCAGGAGTGCAGACTTAACCCCTTATTGGTATTATTTATCCAAAAAGGAGGGTGACAGACAGTAATTTCTGCCTTTAAAAGTCTTTCAGAACAGTGATAGTACTTGGTTTGCCTGTTGGAATTACCAAAGTTTCATACACAGAGCTGATATAAGGAATCACTATCTATTTTACATTATATGTGGAGGAGTATATCTATCCCTATGCTTTTGGTGGGTGAACCTAGGTTATTTTGCGTTTAGAAATACATGATTATATTACATTATAATGGGATATCTTTATGGTTCTATAATTATTTTTCTTTAATGTATTTTTATGCCATGTTGTAATGCACCTGCCATTTATCAATCTGACAGAACTTGACATGATAATGTTCAAGGAGGTATCACATTGAGTTCAACATAAGTTGTACAATTATCTAATCAAACACACCACTTACTTCCAGAACACTTCCAATTCACTTCAAGTCATACATACAGGCTTAATACAACCAATATTCTACACACATCCAACCAAACCTATGGAAACACCTCTGCAATGGCACATTGCAGGCAAGTGCAAAAAATGACCCCCTGGTGATAAACCCAACAAATGACCATGACTGGTGAAATCCATGTATCCTCTAAACCAGTAGAGTTATGAGGGTGGTTCCAGTGGGTGACTTGGGTTTATTTTGTCCAAACATTCCATTTTTGATGTTTTTTTTTGGCCATATCTTGAGTGATTGTGTGATAAGAACAGAAATTTTAATTTATCCATCCAGAATTACAGGAAAAAAGACCACAAAAACATCTAGTTTCCTATAATCAAAACACAGTGTGTGTCAGCCACAGAGATAATATCAACATACCTGATATTATCCAAGTAGCTAAAATCATTGATTTTACTTTAAACAATAGTTTTATACTCTTTTTTTTCTTAATATATTAGAGATGATACTGTCACAGGGTGGTATCTGCCACTGTAACATCCTAATTGTACTGGATGTCAGAATTCCAGTTTCATCTCCGCTCACATGCTTTTTTCAAATCTCAATCAATATCTCTTAGACTCTAACTTCCCCTTCATTTCACATATTTCCATCAAATCTTTGATGCCATTCTTTAATTCCATCATTAGTTTATGATGCCTTTCCATCAGCATTCTGTTGATGCCTATTTTTCCATTACTAAATTGTAATGCCTGTCATATTCCATTGTTATTTAACAATGCCTCTTCCATATGTTAATTTCTTTATTAACATATGCTTATATTGTTTGTTCAGCTCAACCACATGTTCAACGCTTTGTAGTAGTCTACTTAATCTGGCCATATGCCAGAGGTAATTAAAACATCAAGTCAGAGCATCACTTCTAATAAACCACCTCGAGTGCCTTGCCCCTTGGTCCAATCAACAGCTCCCTGGATTGTCTACCCCTACTCAAAGTATTGACTATAAATCTTAACACTGGACCATTCAGCCAGTCTTGTAGCCTTTTGGTTAGAGTCAACACTTTGTTGGATTAGGATGACGCCACGTATACAGTAGACTGGCTTACCCTGTTGTGAGTTCCATTATTGTTCAGGACTGTTTGCGCCTGTGACCAAGAAATAATTGGGTTTTCAACCTGTCAACAGCAAGGTCAAAGATATCTTTGAGCTTCAAATAACATTAAATTGTTTTGAAGATTTGAAGAATTGATTTGAAGAGTTGATTTGAAGTTTTGATCATGTTGCTTTGAAGTAACTGAGGATGCTTCAAAGCAATTCAAACATTATTTGAGATATCTCCCGTTTGTGGCACCTTACAGCATCCCAGAGTGTGTCTGAAGATTGCTCCATGCTTGGATGACATGAGTTCCACCAGCCATTCATACTTTGGGACAAAATACCTTAAGACCCAGGGTGCTTTCACAGGGTGGTATGTGAAACTGTAACATCCTAACCCATTCAGCCAGTCTTTGAGCCTTTTGGTTATATTCAATGCTTTTTTTGATTAGGATTACTCAGCGTATGACAGATAAATTGATCCGATTCTAATAAACTATAACTCACAAAAATATTTAACTATATTTATCCTCATTTTATTTTATTGTATTATATCATTATTCATACTGTTTAAACAGCGGAAGGATTTGATAGGTTATATTTATTTTCTATAATTAATATTATAATATTGATCAATTATTGTATTAATCACTGTAATATTATTACTGGTGCATTATTATTACAGAGGAGATTCGCACTTGATATGAGGAGTTAAAAGCTCCAAAATTGTCACCAATAAGGGTAAACTTAGTACATGTGATCACAATAACTACTGCAGCTGATATGCAGATGATGTGAGCACACTTGATGCCAGGAACAAGGTTCCTCTAACTACAAGTGCCACAAAGTTTGATTAAAACATTGAAAATGATATATATCAAGTTTTAAGAAGGTTTGGATAATTTTTGAAGGGTTTATGGATTTTTTATAATAAATGAAATGGCCAAAAAATAGCCAAAAGTAGGAAAAACACAGAGGGGCCTGCAAGCAGGGGTGTTTAAGGTGCCCTCTGGGGTCAAGACCTGTTTTACAGGGGTATTTTGACGAAACTGAGGCCTCTAGAACAGGGGTTTTTAAGTGCCCAGGGGATAATTAAGGATTAAAGGTGATAGGAATTATTATATATAATAATTCCTACAGGTCTAATCCTTGCAAAAAAGGGCCAGGGGGATGTAATGGGGTGTTGTAGGGGATTTTGTGACGAAGAGAGGAAGGGGAGAGACTCACTGATAGAGCTTATAAGGCTTGGGCACTGTTTATTGCAACTGGTGACAAGTACTGAATAAGCTGTAGGCTGGAATAGACTGAGGAATCCTTCAAAGGGGAGGAAGGGGAGCTCTTTTAAGGCTGCTTGAGCTCTTTTAAGGCTGTTCTGATGCCTTTGGGACAAATTCAGAGTCCTTTAAAAGTGTTTGGACTAGTTACAGTACCATCAGGGCTGTAATTAGACAGTAGTAATACTCAATATTGACTAAATAGAGTCACATGGTGAGTCACATGCTGTGGCTTGTCACACAATGTGGTTGGATACCACTGTCCTGGGGTATTTGGGACGAAGCCAGAGTCCCCTCAGACTGTTTAAACTTGTTACTGTACTCTAGGGGCTGTAACTAACCAATATCAGTACACAAATGTGGCTAAAATAGTACCATATGGTGTGTCACATGTTGTGGCTTGTCACAAAATGTGGTTATTTGTACTAAGAGGCTTGCTACTAGTCTGGATAGTTGTTATGGAACTATTTGGGCGCTTCCAAGTGCTCATATCTGGTACATGACTAGTATAGAATTCATATTTGTACTGTTGTGGCACATTTGGTACACTTGGGGAGATGTAATAACTATTTAGAGGGTGCTACAAGTTTCTATAGCTTGTAAGAGCATCTCTAGCAGAGCTGCTATTGTGCAAACTGTAGTCAGGTTACAGATTCTTTTCCTGTACATTTTCCATCACTACCCTAAATGAGGATGAAACACAATAATTCCTTTTTCTTGAGTATGTCTGAGGAAATTAGGCTGAAGTTGAATACCTTTTGCATCACACACCTGCCAGGCTAACTTACACAAGTCCCTCAATCAGAGGGCCTGGTGAATTTGGCTTGCACAATTTGTGAGGCCCTTGAAACAAGGGTATTAATCTAGCTATCAGGGGGCTTTCTGGGGTCCTGATATAACACTTATATCCCCCCAGTGCTCCACAAATGGGGAGTAACTCTAAGCCAGTGCTTGTTTATGACTATTGTGGTATTCAAAATTGATTTTTGAACCACATTCTACATAAAATCATAAATCAAACATGACCAAATTACCAACCAAATGAAAATTGGTGATTCCCTTTACTAGCAGCACTTTTTGAAGTCTTGAAAAATTTTGTGATTTTATGTAGAATTGAGTTCAAAAATCAATTTTGAATACCCTATATGAATTACCCAACCAAGCACACCATGCTAAGTACAGCTTCACATCAGAATAGCTTCACCTTGCTCACCTGGCTGGTGGTTGTTGTTGTGCATCACTCACTGCAGCAGATCTACAGTGTCAGATCATTTCAAGTTGTGCAATTATGGTATTCAAAGCTACATAAATAAAAGAATTACATAAATTCATAAACAATGATTTGGCAGGGAACTGTCATTTAAAGTTTTATGTATTTCAAAAGTTCCCTGCCAAATTGGTGTTTATGAATCTATGTAATTCTTTTATTTATGTAGCTTTGAACACCATAAATGCTACATTAATAAAAGAATTACATAAATTCATAAACACCAATTTGGCAGGGAACTGTCATTTAAAGTTTTATGTATTTCTACAGTTCCCTGCCAGATTAGTGTTTATGAATTTATGTAATTCTTTTATTTATGTAGCATTGAACACCATAAATGCCCCTCATATTGTGTCACATCTTCTGTTTAAAAATTAGTAAACAGCAAAACTTGGGATTAACATCAAGCTCATGCCAAGCATTGAGTGCCAAGTGGCCATCCAAGAATCCAGAAAGGGGAGGGAAGTTGTGGCATGGATGGATGAAAGACAGCGCTGGGGGAGCTGGGGGGATAAAACTGGGTCTGCTATGTGAACAGGGATTCTGATGACTTGCTGATGTGTGGGATAAAACTTGCTGACATTTAACCAGACATGTGCTAAAAATTAGCTATGTGAACCGGGTTATTAGGACATGAGTTCACATAGGGCATTTTGATGCAAATGTTCTAAAATTGAGTCTAGTGCTTGCTTGCATAAACTGAATTGCTAAAATGTAGCAATCTCACAGCAAAACCTTATTTCAATTTCATGAAGGCCACGTTTGGCTTTCCCCAAGCATAATAAAATTTCATAACACTTATTTTGGGGGTTGGTGGGTTATGACGGAAGATGCAAGAGATGTTTGGAAGGCTCTGTCATAACCCCCAGTTTATGACAAACCTTGTCTCTGTCATACTCCCACCTGCAAAATCCGAGCTGACCAGATATTTTGGGTCAGACCAAAATATCTTGGTAAAAACTCATATCCTGGGATATCAAGCCCTACTTGGCATTTGACAAATATCTATGATATTTTATCAGGGGGGTTCATTTGTGGCTGATTTGCATGGATGATTTCAAAGGCATTCTTGCTGATGGTAAAAAGTTTATTGGTCAGCATGCATCAAATGGCTGGGAGTTACAGCCAAAGCTAATTACCTCACCATGCATAAACCTTCTGTAAACTTTCCTGATGCAGCATAAAATTAGCAGGTTTTTTGTAAATTGAGCAGTAGATGAACCCCCCTATTAATTACACTCTTGGACAGCCAAACATGGCCTAAAATATTGCTCATCACGAATCTTTTTAACTGCAAGCAAGCAGCTATGTGAACTGGCCTATTATATCTTTCATGATAGACATACTATTTGCAATGATAGTTGCAATGTCCCCTCCAAGTAGATATAGAATCAGCACTGGTAGATACAATGCCAAATTTTTACTGGAAGTGGTTGATAATGTCACCTATTGTGACGAATTAGTAGGGTAAAGAGTATGTGTAGCTTTTTCACCTCATAAGGTAATTTCTATCCGCCTGAACCTACAAAGAAGGAGTCGAGGGCTGATGTTCATCCCATGCATGGCGGGAGAGAGTTCCTCGCTGGACCCGGAGACCCACGGTGACCCGCTTGCAGAGGGTCTAGTTTACCGTAGCTTACCGCTGTTAACCTAATGGTAAGTGTGAGTCCACTCGGCGCTGTTGACCGTCGACTCGATCGGCAGTGGCAACTCTCCTTCTCTCTCTTCCCCAAGACGAACGACTTTTCCTCAAGCTGCCATTCTTCCTGGTGAGTAATCATCCTCACTCACATACATATTTATGCATCTTATCTATCCTCTTTCTCTGCATTGTTCTCTCTTTCTCTCACATAACCCCGGCAATGTTGGGATCAAGTCTGATTTCATTCCATTTGAATCTGCTTCCATTCCGATCGGTCCCATTGACCGAAACGTACAGACTGTTGATTTCATCCCAGAAGCATAGAAAAATGTAACTATACAGCACCTGACGTGTAGTAATTGGTCGATGAACACTCCGACTTGACGAACTACCTTGCCTTAGATAGCTGACTGAATCTGATCTTTTTCTTCTTATTCGGATTTGGGTTTTAGCCGTCGATCTAGCAATTAATACAGGATGAATAACGAAAAACTCAAGCAGCTTCAAGCTCAAACTAAAGTCGGTCAGTAATTCTAATATGACCGATCTTGGCTTTTTCGCATTTTTGATAACGATTTGCTCTCTTTTTCGTTCTATGGGCTTTTTACGAGTAGGTAGCAAAGGTCAACCCCGACGGAAAGTGATCAAGAAACCAAAAGGCTTCACAGCCACTGGGGGGCCAGCTGGGGATGACAAGAAACTTCAAGCCGCTTTAAAAAAATTGAATGTTCAACCGATGATTGGCATGGAAGAAGTTAATATGTTCAAAGACGAGGGTAGCAAGATCCTGCACTTCTCCAACCCCAAAGGTACCAAGATTTATCACCAATCTATATCCTCGCCCTTGGTAGTAAATGCATCTTGCGCCGATTTGATTGACGTTCCGCATTTTCGAAACTAATCGCAGTTCACGGTGCCGCGAATGTCAATACCTTTGCGATTCATGGAAACGGCCAGGAAAAAGACTTGACCGAGCTTGTTCCTGGAATATTGCCACAGTTGGGAGCTGAATCAATAGCCAACTTGCGTCGGCTGGCTTCGTCTCTTGGAGTTCGTGACCCTGATTTTATCATCTTTCCTTCTGAACTATGTCATGCTTCAAGTACTCAATCTCTGTTTCCTCCACATTACAGGATTTGCACCAAGCTAACGCCATGGCCTACAAGCCACCAAACATGGCTGCGGGGGGCAACAACGATGACGACGACGTACCTGCTTTAGTGGACAGCTTTGATGTTGATGAAGGCACTGCACCAGCCAATGCTACCGCATTTGAATCGGTAGACTAGACCCCACTGAACAAAAGCGGAACAACCTTCAAGTCTAGCTAGCTATGAAGATAAAATTAAGAAAACGCCTTGTTGATTCGTTCGTGACGCAACTATAAATACAAAGAGAAATAAATAAGCAATCGTTTTTTTATACTTTGACCCGTTTGCCAGGTATCCTCATTTCTTTCTGGACCAGTGACATTTATTAGATGTTAGTTCCTTTGCCATGATGTTCGTTTGGGT
>SMGU01001415.1:0-16294 GCA_004348175.1 Puccinia novopanici
GCTGCTAATGCTACAGCATTTGGAAAAAAAATTTCAGTTAAATTCTCCATTTTAATACAACTCCTTTCTGAAACAATTTTGGAAAAAAGGAGTGATATATGCAAAGGCATAAATGGGTTCCTTGAATAAGCCTCTGGTGTGTGGAAATTTTGAGGCAAGTGATGAACATTTGAACCAGTTAATTCCAGTTTTTGGTTGGCATTTCCATGGCAAGTGCCAAGGAGCTATCCCTGGTGTGAATGTATTCATACAAGACATGAATTATGTTTTCAGGTGGCTCCAAGCTAGGTTTCACTCAAAATCAATCCTGTATTCTTTTGTATCTAGTTAAATTGATCACAAATGCAAAGTTTGATCCCAGATTTCATCCACAAAGCACCCAGCTTTTAATCCAGTCTGGATGACAAAGCACTTGAATAATTTTCACACCAAGCTTTGAGGTCCACAACCCATATTCTCAATATACCTAGAACTCTCAGACAAACAGCTGAACTGTGCTTTTGTGGAAGCAACCCTCAAAAATAAAAATAAAAATAAAAATATTGCTTTAATTGGACCTCACAAAGAATTTGCCTAACTTGAAGCAGTTGACATGCAAAAGTGAAAAGGGGCCATTATATTTTTGAATGTTGACTTTTGCCAGTTTTTCAGATCTTCCTGGTGGTGAGGGTTTTTGTGGAACAAAATTATTATTCCAACCAGTGATCAAAAATCATGCACAAATGACAGGCTTCAAGAAGTTCTAAAACTGAAGAGGAGAAATGAGTGAGTAGAGAAATTATTTTCTCTACATATAGTTAGATCTATCTGGGGGAGCTCTTCCAGAAATTCCCTGAAAGCTTCTTCAATGAAATGATGGCACTTGTAGTGAGTTTCTCCAGAAAAGCCTCTCCTTGTACTTAATCCTTTGGGAAGAAGCCCTGTGAGTTCCACCAAGTAATTAAATGGAATTGAAATAGATTTCTGGAAATAATAATGTGGTTTATGGTGGTAGGGGATGACTTTGTAATAGGCATAAACAAAGAAAAAGTCTAAAATTTCAGCACAGGGACCAGTGAATTAATCAGAAGCCTAGAAATCATGGACTGATAGTTATTGGGCTGGGGAAAAATGGCTATAGGTCTTAGTCTGATTTATCAGGATAATAGATGTTCAATATTAATTTACAAACTTTCAAAGCCCATGAATGGAGCTTGAGTTCCATTTTTGTCAGAAGTATGCCAGCAATAGAGGGACAATCATTTTGGACTGGGGAGGTTATATCCCTGTGCCAAGCCTTGAAAGCATCCAATTCACTGGGTGATAACCTAGAAATTTCAGCAGCCAGATATTGAGAATGATATACACCTGAATTATTTAAGGAGTTCCTAAGGTTCATAAGATGCACAAGCTTCTTAGGGTCCAGGCCCAAGTCACACCACTTCAATTCGTAGCCAACCTGATAGCGGGGACTCAGCTGTTGTTGGTTGGTGATTTCATTTATCTTGGCAATTGAGAGAGGGAGGCTTCTGTGTTCTGTATGTAGAGCATACTGGCTGAGTTCCTTCAATCGTTCAAAGTAAAGGTCTCCATACTGTGCCAGAAGCCATGCGCGTTCTGGGGACTCGGTCCAGGGTAGGAGCCGTGAATGATCAGTCATGACGCCGAGCACTTGAGCAAATGCTTCATCTATGGAAAGAACTCCGGAGGAGCTCTCAAGCAGGAAGTTGGATCCGAATTGAAGTGCATCTCCCACTTTGACAAGTGATAAGCAATCCAGACCATTAATGGAACATTGTTTTGGAAAGTCTGGGGGCCACCAGTTCATTTCATATATTGTATTGGCCAGGTAAGAATCCAATTCCACGCGTCTTTTTGCCTCAGTTTCACTGAAGATCATTGCCAATGCAGCCCTACCAGTGTGGCTGAGTTCTTTCCTGCGTAGCGTTTTGACCAATAGATGGCCATCAATCTTCTGAGGAATGATTGAAAGGCCATAGTAGTAGCTGAAATCTGCCTGCTGCCTCTTGTTCATCCGAAAATCTGTCTGCGGCCTCTTGTTCATCCGGAAATCTGCATGATCATACTTCTTGTTCAATAACATGGTCTCATGAGGGTTTGTGATAATCGCCCAATTTCTGGCTATGGTGTAGCGATAAAGCTGATGACGCAATGCATTGATCCTCCTCGTAGCTTCATACTCGCCCAAAATTTTCCGAAGCTGGTCCTCTTCTGCAACCATGTTGGATTTAGAATTCCTCCAAACGTGCTGCAGATAATCATAAGTCTTGACATTGGTGTCATCGGAATGTTTCTGAATGGGTTTTATCGTCGATCTTGATTTTACTTGCAATCAAAGCTATCCACTCAACGCATAAGTTTTTAACCTTCCCATCCATATCTTTTAACATTGACAAGTTCTCCAACACGTATTCTCGTTCCAACGGTGTTTGAAATGGGTCCGTGTTCTTGCGCCTCCCCTTTCCCAATTTTTTCCAAAGATGTTTCCAAGTCAAGCATCGCGCCCAAGTTAATGTGACGAGTTTCCCCATCAAGAGCGATGAATTTCGCGTCTTTCTGGTGCCTATGTGGTTGCTCAGTGTCTTGCAGCTTCGAAGTATTACTGTCATTTGCTGATCGGGGAGCTTTCTTTCTGTCTGATTCGGTATGCTCACGCAGTCTTTCCGGCCCCTTCGTTCGCTCGACCCGGTATGAATCATTAATGTTGGTCACGGAAAGGGGAGCATGATGAGAAGGGCCCTCAACTTCTTGATACCTAGGACGGATATCCAAAAAGTGGCATTGGCCATGTGGGTGGAATAAATCCCGACGAGTAACAACCCATAGTACCATGCCTGGGCTGACCCCAAGCGTGTGTAAAGAGCCATTTTGTGAAAAGAATTAGGGTGAAATGCCTCGTATTTCAAAAAAAAAAAAAGAATAAAAAATCTGTCACAAAACTGGCTGGCTCCCTCGGGATAAGATTTTAGTGCCTACACAAAAATGCAACAAACAATGAAAGTGCTCGTACATTAGCTGTGGGAAAGGCTGTATAAGCGGTCTACCATACTTCAGCATGGCAACCAACAGTCAAGACATGTACCCCCCTATTGGTTTCATGTGGACCGTGTTTAAGTCGGTCGAAGAATTTCTTTCATGACGAGCTTGTCTATTCATAATGCAGGAAAAAAAAAGGAAAATCGAGTTCCTTGAGCAGGGCCGAAGACAGCGGGGAATGACCAGAGTAACTGCAAGCAGTAGCACTTGACCCCTTCACTCCTTGGCGCTTTGGTACCTTTGACGATGTAGAGAACAATTTGAGGTGGATGCTTGACTGCATGAACTTCCCCATAACTGAGCAAAAAAATAAAAACACTGATAGATGCCAGCATGAAATACCGGTAGCGCGCGCGCAGGCCGCGGATCAAACGTCTCATGATCAATAAAAAAATACAGCACAAAATACACGAATATTTAGACAGGACTGCGATGCTTGGGGGAGGTCGGGTTACGCTGAGAAGGGCAAGAGATCCGCAGTGGGCTTCTTTCCATGTGCCCTTCCGGCTCCGATTTGAGTTATCATTGGCAGAATCGGAATGCATTGAGCCTGTCGTTCCGGCATGACATCACACTGGGTTCAGCGCTGCGACGGTCTAGCCTGTGATTGTGTGAGCGACAAGATGCTGTGTGGACCGGAAAAAGCACAAGAGATAGTGATGTCAGGATTCTCGCTGATTGGCAACATCGATAATGGGTCAAGTGAAAGGAATTGAAAGTTTTTAGGGTTCAGAATAAGACACTGGTCATCCGCAACAAGAACTAGGACACCAATGGAGTAGAATGAGCCTTTCAACGAGCTAGTGGAAGAAGAGTTCACCGATGGTCCGTCAGACAGGGTTGATGCTGCAGAGGTCATACATCGGATGAATCTTTCCATGGCCTTCATTATAACCGCTCCGAGGAACGAGAATGATGCTGAGGGCGATTCTACTCGGTTTTCCTGAGGTGTTCAAGTCTAAGCGGGCTCTTCCTATTTGGTGTTATGTGATCCATCATACATGTTTTTTGTTTGTTTGCCAGGGGTAGGTAATGGCTGGTTGGGCTTGAATGAGAGAAAGAAAAGAAAGATAGCGACTTACCAGAGTCTTGAAGAACGGATGCCGTTTGCCTCACAGGCACGGATCGCGCCAGAGAGGTTGTCCCCCAGATGTGCTCGCTTTGCGAACGTGTTTATGAAGGTTAGTAGCTCGCGCTGCCTCAAAATCGTGTCCTCCCGCCTTAATGGCCCTGCCGAGCGGCTGGAGTGTGGTTGCTCGCGCACTCGGATAGGTTTCCGCGGAGATCGCGCCGTTCAAGGCTGTCCGCGACCCAAGGTGCGCTTCCCACATGTCACCTACCTGTCAGGGACACTGAGGCCCACCACCAGTTTGCGCCACTTGGTCAGGCCGGAGCGAACGACCGGCGATTTCAAGCACACGTGCCTTGCAGGACATACCGTAAGTGAAGCAAGGAATTCTATCGTAGTCTCAGAAATAGCCATATTGAAATGCACGGGGAACTGATCATTATCTCTTGGCCATTTCAATATATTTCAAGCATAGTTGCATACTCCGATCGCAGCTTGTTGTGCACGCGTCGATAGATACAAAGGGTGGACCAGACATCGTACTCCTCTTAAGATTTACCTTCAAGTATCGCAGTATGGCTGGCGTTTGAAGGTGCACGCTTAAGAACGCGATCGACCGACTAAGACAAAAGTGTGCGGCTAGATATTGTCTTGCTTCATTTCGAAGCCTAACTCGATTCGATTCAAGACCCACAATCAGAATCCCTTTCCCCTTCAAGGATGGCCGAAGGTTCACCCGTAATCTCTCCCAATTTTTGCGACCTACCAACCCAGAGACTCTACGTAGTCTCTTCCTTCGTCCTCATCCAAGCTTACAAATTGATCCAGTTTATCGATGTGATATGGTCGGGTACAATCAACGACAGAAGGAGACTATGGATTTATTGGAGCTTAATCGACACTTTGCTAATCGGCTTCCTGATACCTTTCCTTCGGATACCTCGTTTGAAATACAATGTCATCCAGAGATCTTTGCTTCTCGGTACGCTCGTATTCATCAACTGGTTCTTCGTCGGTAACTGGCATCTCAAATTGGGCTTCCTATGGGCGGTGCTTCCAAAATCGATCAAAAGTAAGCATACATATCCTTTCAATTTTCCCATATGCCATCATTGATTCTTAACAAGACTTTTGTTTTGACCGTCCCTTCCTAATCATCCACAATTCTGCCGGTCATACACCTAGATATGTTCAACTATCAGACAGCCATCATGGAATACAAGGTCCGACTGAATGACGTCATCAGCCCATCATCTCATATACTTGGAAAGCACACTATTCATATTCTGCCCCATAGCACTGCCAAGCTTAACCCTTCAAGTCAATGCTTTTGTTTATCAATGGCTGTCCGGTCCGCCTTTGTTTCCATCCCAATCCTATTCAACAACTCAATTCCTCATCTACTTCAGTATTCAGTAATGAATTTTACGACCGGCGAGAAATCTCTGAGAAATTTGACCCATGCTCAACTTCATCCACTATCAAAGCAGAAGAAAACCCAAAAGAGCCTTGAAGATTGGTTGGAAGATGAAGAAGGGGACTGGCCTCTCAGCAATGATGACCAGGTTCAAAATTCTCGCCCGAGACCGCAACAGTCAATATCTTCAGGCGAGCTCAAATTAAGTCCAACTCAGCACCTTTACAATTTAGACATATACCACATTGGTGTCATACGACTTGAAAGAGTTCTCGACAAGGATAACATGGACATTCGAATAGCGCGCACTGAAGCCTTGGTTGTTGAATGTCCTAGTGCCAGTTTTTCGTCAGATCCCACTGCTAGTGGCGAAAAGAAGTTCAAACCATGGTCGTCGTCAACTGGAGCAAAGGAAAATCATAAGTGCATTGGCGACACTGAAAACTTCGGACTGATGGTCAAAGGCCTTGCCCCATTATCCTTAACATATCAGCAGATCGTAAATGGGCAGCGGAAGGCGGTAAAGTTAGAGGGGATCACTTCGGGCGAATTCTTCACTCCCTTAACTTCGATCGATACCTCCACACTGGCCGAGAAATTATCGATATCTCATCGTCCTGAATACACTTGGGCTGAAAGTCACTCAATCGAAATCCCCCTGAACGTTAGTTTGGCGATACCGGGTCGACATACATATCAACTTGACAGTTTGAAGGACGCGTGTGGACATCGGTTTGATTTCGATAAGACACGGGAGGCCTCTTCTATGTTCGCCCGGCAAGACTTCATAGATTCTAAAAGCGTTCAAGTGCACTCTAGAGGCCAGATTAATTTCGTTGACTGCGGTAACACGGACGATGAGCCTTTGCGCTTATTGAAAGGCAAAAGTGTATCCTTGAGGATGTCGATACAACAACAAGGCGATAGGCCTGACCCGCCATGGAAGGTGAAACTCTCGTACAAGCCTAATAAATCATTCACCCCTCAGAATCGAATCCTTCAAGCGCTTGGGTAAAAGAGTTGGCTTTCAATGAATTGGAGAAAACGTTTACAGCAAAGGAAGCTGGCGTATACGAAATTACTTCTCTACATGGAAATTACTGCCAGGGTGACGTGCTAGTGCCTTCCATATGTTCAGTTGTCGAGCAACCAACTCCAACGATTGATCTGAATTTCACATCGATTACCGACAAGTGTTCAGGTGAAATCGGACTTCAAGCCAACTTACTCTTGACGGGAAAGCCGCCGTTTAGGCTGCATTACCTGATCTCACAAGTTGGAAGACAGCCGCAAGCAAAGGTTAAAGTTATCCAACATAGTCGAGATGAACTTCTCATCCAGCCAGACTCGCCCGGACAATTTGAATACAGCTTTGTTCGGTTGGACGACCAATATTATCAAGGCGTAGAGATCGTCGGCAAGACGATCAAGCAGACTGTTCACCCCTTGCGCATGCTCGATTCGTGCGTGGAGGCAGGGATGAGAATATATGGAGCTGTAGTGGCGAGAGTGTCGAGGCGGACATTGAGCTTAAAGTATGTTATTTCCATAAACATTGTATTACGTCCTACTATTAATACCAAGCAGAAACCTACGTTTACTATTTTGTACCCAGGGAGCCCCACCATATAGTGTTACCTACCAAATCCTGGGTGAAAAACCGCAAGTCATTGGTGGCATTTCATCCAGTTATGCTACGTTAGACATTGCGATCCCACAGAAATATGTCAAGAAAGGCGGGAGCTTTATCGTGACATTGATCAGCATCAAAGACGGGAACGGTTGCTTGAGGAACTTGACCGTCTCAGATCTTAACATTGAAGTTCATCGTACAAAGCCAACATTGAAGTTTTACGGCTCTGAGAAGGAGCGTAAAATTATTGCCCGCGAGGGTGACATGGTCGCTTTTCCGATGCGCCTTACCGGTAATGGAGTAAGTATCAGTACACTAAGTACTTGAGACAGAAGACTTGACTTTGCTGATCTCCCCTCTATCGCCCGTCGCTCTGTTTTTCGACTCTGGTGATCATATAGCCTTGGACAATTGAATACTTGCACAATGATTCTGATCAACCGATTGAGAAAGTAGTCCGCGGCTCAAACGATGACCTCCTTGTTGATCAAGCAGGTAAATACACACTCAAAAGTTCGCGATCGACATTGTCCCGGTACAGTCGAGAACCCGACCTTTATTTGGAGTGGATACCTAAGCCTAGTCTGATGATTTCACCTCAAAGCTCTGGTGACCTTATTCGTGGCGTTTGGATCAAGCCGGCAGTCTGTGAAATGACGGATGATAGCGTCGAATTGACTCTCGAAGGTAAATAACTTCCGAGCCTCCCGTCCGTGTAACTCTTGTTGAAAAGTTTATTTCCCTTCTTTCTTTTTTTTTAAAGGGACGCCTCCCTTCTCTATCAACTATTCGGTGCTTCGAAAACCTCTTGGAAGAGGTGAAAAAGTTGTCAAACATTCCAAAACCATCCAAATCCTCAAGACTAGCGGGACACTTCCCATGCAGACACTGGAGCCTGGTGAATACGTCTATACAATCCACAGTTTGAACGATCACATTTACAGCACCCCAAGCGCGTCCGATTATTGAATTCACAAAGGAGCGGAGATATTCAAATAAAACAAGAAGTACTTGCGTCACCTCAAGGCGTTCTCAACATTCTACCCCATACGACCTACTGCGTTGAAGAAAGCTTGTCGGCCCAAACCAACAAGGGCGTCAAGATTGAGTTGACGGGTCAAGCTCCATTTGAAGTCGACATCGAAGTGAAAAACCAAGTGACGCAGATCTCGGAAAACTTCAAGCTTCAGTTAGAATCCAAATCGAGCTTGTTGAATTTACCTTACAAGTTCAGCTCCGCATCGCCACATTTGATCAAGATCAAAGCGCTAGAGGATTCCAGTAAATGTAAATCGATTACCGCCTCAACCCAGTCCGTCCCACTATCGGATAATATTTCGAAAAAACAGAATCTACCATCGTCGGTGACAATTGAAGTAGCAGAGATTGCGTCGATCAAGCCGATCAACGACAAGCCCTACTACTGTGTGGGAGAGAATCTGGAATTTCTGTTAAAAGGGTCTCCGCCTTGGTTGATAAAATATGAGTTCAATGGACATCAATCCAAAATCAACGTCAACTCTCAATCACAATCCAAGTTTTCTAGATTGGCCCAAGAACCCGGACTGTTCAAATTACTCGAAATCTCTTCCTCCTCTTCTGCTACCTCTACCCAAGATTCTGCTCTCTATTACAACCACAATAGTCTTAACGATGTCTGCAATTCTAGGCTCAACTTCCAACGCGCTATCAAGCCTTGCCTGTCGCTAAAATCTCCTCCGGTCGATATTTTATTGAAGATATCAGGGAAGGTGATCAAGTTAAGTTGAATTTTCTTTTTCTTGACAGTTAAAACAAACAGCGATAAATGCAGGAATTTCAAAAAACTGAATGGATTTCTCTATCCTTTTCGTTTAGTCTGAAATAATTTTCACATTTGAAGGAACGCCACCGTTTTCATTTACATACATCAGGACTGTATCAGACCAGAGTAGGACATCGACATCATCGGCGAAAAAGACGAATGAGCATTCCAAGATGAAGAACTACGAGCAAGGACAGAGTGGGGGCTCGAGGATCTTGGAGTCGAAGACCATCACCGATATCTACGAATACAGTTATTCCATCTTCACCAAGCAGGAAGGTACTTGGTCTGTGACCTTCATCCAAGGTCCGTTCCTTCTCAGCATATGTTCTTCGTTCTCTCACTCTTGACTCATCGCGCCTTGCGCCATTTGCCCCTCCAGATGCGTTCTGCTCATTTCCTCCTTTCTCCAAAGAGTAATCGTCGTCTTCAACTTGACGAAAAACATACCCCGATCCTTGCTTTTTTTTCTCTTCTTGTTCTTGTTCTCTCTATATTATCTGTTCATCCTCATAAGCCGAACGTGATTTCACCCTTTCAATTGATCACTATTATTACTATGTTCTTAATAGAGCTCAGTTATATGACATAGATGTTTGACCACCATAAGATTCGGGCTTCCTCAGTGTTTCTCTTCTTATTCCCTTGTTGCTGCTGCTTTGGGAATTGTAAACCTCGGATATTTGTACTTCATTATGTTTTGATGTAAAGTGGCTCTTTTTTATTTATTTGTGTTGCTGCAGTCTTGCACACACTCTGTGAGACTGTGGGTTTGTCGAAGATGACAGCCATGTATCACTCAGCACCTCATCCTCCTCAAGTATTGCGACATCGGTTGTACAACCACCCACCGACAACCATCCCATCTTGATCGCCTCATTATCTGTACCACACTTCACACTCGGAACGCCGTGCCCCACCCGGAATTGGACATGCAGCCAGCAGGAACAACCAGTTAGCAATTCCATTCCACACACTTCAATGTACTTGTCCTCCTTGTGCTGAGTTGTGTTTCGTTTGATAATCAAGTTAGTTTTCCGCAGAGTCCCCCACAGACGCCCTTCACTCATTTGACACCCAACCAGAGTATCGCCCTCGTTTCCCAGTTCAAGCTCACCTCTGGAGTCCTGTTGACCGAGGTCCCACTTGCGTACCGTACATGGGGCGAACTGAATGCCGAAGGAACCAACTGCATGGTGATTTGCCATGCGTTGACTGGATCGGCTGATGTAGAGGACTGGTGGGGACCACTCGTGGGTCCAGGCTTGGTATTCGACCCGACCCGATACTTCATCTTCTGTGCCAATGCACTCGGCTCACCGTACGGCAGCGCTTCGCCGGTCTCCATCAATCCTAACACTGGGAAGAAATGGGGCCCGAGTTCCCTCCTACCACGATGAGGGACGATGTCAACCTCCAAAAAATCCTACTGGATCACTTCGGCGTCCGAACCGTCTCGGTCGTCATTGGTGGCAGTATGGGCGGCATGACCTGCCTCGAATGGCCTCTCTGTACCCCTCCTGGATACGTCCTCAACATCGTCCCAATAGCTACCTGTCCTAGACACTCCGCCTGGGGATCAGCTGGGGCGAAGCCCAACGACAGTCCATCTACTCGGATCCCAAGTATCTTGATGGCTACTACGATCAGGATGACCCTCCAGCGATTGGACTCGCAGCAGCACGAATGGCCGCCCTACTCACCTATCGCAGCCGTGATAGCTTTGAATCTCGCTTTGGTCGAAAGCAAGTCTTGCTTAAGCCTGGCCCGTCTGGTAGCTCTGCAACGAATGGGAACTCTGACGGCACAGGCTCCTCCAGGCCTTCGACCCAGCAAGAGCAGCTGATTGAGAAAGCCACTCTAGAGGCGCTTTCAGCGCACAACGATGGTCATCGTCTCCAATCGCAAGCGGTCCCCACACGGCAGTCAGAGCGACGACCATCAAACAACGACGCCTCTTCCTCATCAGCAGAGATGGATGCGATCAAGTCCCCCTGTCAAATCTTTTCTGCCCAATCGTATCTGAGATATCAAGGAGATAAGTTCGTGGGGCGGTTCGATGCGAATTGTTATATCCATCTCACCCGCAAACTCGACAGCCATGATGTGGACCATGGACGCCAAGGAGCGCCCGCATTGCTCAACATCCCTCCCGGCGCTTTGGTTGTCGCTATTAACTCTGACGGCTTGTTCACACTGGTCGAGCAACAGGAACTCGCTAACTCTATCCCCGATGCTCGCTTAGTCGTTGTTGAAAGTACCGATGGTCACGACGGCTTCTTATTAGGTTGGTACACTGATGAAGCTATACTACTTCTTCCTTTTGTTCAAAGCAGATTCGCCAACTGAGAGCCGTTTTGCACTGTCCCATCAGAATTCGAACAAATCAATCGACACGTTCTTCTACATCTTCGCCAAAGACTGCCGCACCTATACGGCTTAGCAGGAAAGCCGGAAGATCAGGAAGTGGCGGAGGTTGTGCCAGTGACCACGCTTGAATCCAAACTGCTCAAGACCAGCGTCTGTAGCGAGGCCGACGGAAGTATCACTGATTGGTAACCCTTCTTATCTTCATTACTTTTATTCCTTTTTCCCTTACCCAACAGTTATAAACAACCAAATTTTCGTTTTTTTTTTATTGTCTCTGTGTCCTTGTCTTTTTTTTTCTGTACCTACGTCAATACATTGCACCTTTGAGGCGGCTCGTGTGGGTTAACTCAAGTTGGCTCAACAGTCCCAAAAGTTGAGATTACCTTGTAATCATTATGGCGGCAACGGGTGGTCTTGAGAATTGTCAACAACTCATCACTTGGTATTGCTTCCCTTGGTTAACGTCACCCTCCCCAACGAGGGCTGGTTTATAAGCTAATAAGCCCTAGATCTGCGCACGCAGCTCCTCCGCTCCGCACAACCAAGAACTGTCAAGCTGAGGGTGAACAACTGTGTATCTGTCTCCTCCTGGTCCACGGGAAACCTGGACAATGTAGGAAAATGCCCGGGCGTCGTGTCGGTGCCAGCTCTGCGCGGGCCAATATCGATCGTCCCACTCGGCGCGCAATTCCAGCAGTCGTCCAGCAGCGCAGCTCCTAGAGTAAATACTGTCAAGATACCAATCAGTACAATCCTCCTCCGGCAGACGCGTTCATGCAGACAACACGTAAGCACACACTCTCTCTCTAACTTAATGAAGCCCTCCTTGTCGGAGGCCGCGGCGCCATGCGCATCGCGAAGTGACCCTCGCTTCGCGACGCGCATGGCGCCCCCGGCCTCCGACAAGGAGGAGCTTCATTAACTTAGGAGTTAGCTCTTTCCCGGGTAGTCCCGGTGGAGCCTTCTTTTCTGACACTACCACAACCAACTGCGGTGAGGTGGTAGAAAGGTTGGAACCAGGCAGCGAGGTAGCGAAGCATTTCCGCTGCGGATGGCTTGCCGTTTCACTACGGTGGGACCAACAGCATACCTAGCCACATCGGGTCACAGGATAGGTATCCCAACCAGCGCAGGGAGCGTCTGTCTCGCCCTTCGCTCTGGCTGGGTGACAGACATCGTGCTACCATGTGTGCGTCACCGACAAAAGCCGGAATACCAGACGTCTGATTAGGATATTAAATTACCTCTCATCTATTGAAGTGTTTCCTTGAAGATACCGTGCTAGGAATGGCGCCGACCTGGATAAACTTCCTTGTGAGTAAACATGGTGATTTGTCGGCTATCTTGAGAGGTTCCTTCAAATTGGCAGCTGTATCAATTAATGGTGGTCTCCCGTAACATCATAAGCTTGCTCAAGTCGCTATAATGCAGCTCACCTTAGCCGTGAATCATCGGCACATGGACTCTCCAGTCCATCCGGTCATCTGGAAGCATTATTACCAGAAGATCCTTGGTCGAAGCCTAATCAAGCTAGAGTCTTGGACTCCCCAGTGGTTTTTCGTCCTGAGCGCGCAGGAAACCTGTCGAAAACTCATGCGAAGCGATGCGTAGGTGATTTTGCTTCTGATCAGTTGCACTGTTGGGTACGACCTTCACATTGTGCTCATTCGTGTGTGTGATAAGTTAAGCAGTTTAGCCGGGGGTTGCTTGATTTGTCTCCAACCTATGTATCCATTGCCATTGGCGGATAAATCAACAGATTGCGGCCACACATTTCATCGATCGTGTTTGAACAAATGGTACGCAACTAAAAAAAAAGGATCTTCCAGCAAGTTGTCCGGCCTGTCGATCCATCCAAGAAGTACCACAGAGTTCGGGAGAAAGATCATCGGATGAGAGGCGCAACAACAGATCATCGATGAGAGGCGCAACAACAGATCATCGGATGAGAGGCGCAACAACAGATCATCGATGAGAGGCGCAACAACAGATCATCGGGTGCGAGCCACAATGTGAGCGTCCAACACACCTATACCATAATACCTTTTGCTATTAAAATGAAATCTAATTCACCCATGGGTTTTTTTCCACATTCTCCAATCAATTGCAAATGGCCTCCTGTAACAATGTAATCACTCGTGATGAAAGCCACGTAATACTGTCATATGCCGCTGCTGTGGTCATATCAATCTCATTACCCAGCTTCATCATTCCCATGGCAGGACTCAGATTCATCATTCGAATGGGAGGACTCAGATTCATCATTCCGATCGCAAGATCGCTGTGAAGATTGTGATTTCCCACTAACAAACTAGGTGATCCCGCGGCGTTTCCGCCGCGGGACCACCTGAACTTGATCTTCTCTGACGATTGGAGTTGTGTCCAGAGCTATTTGTCTTGTTTTCTGTGTTCCAATTTATGATGTCACGGCAATTGTACTGGAGTAAGAGCAATACACAAAACATGGAGTATGAGGGAGGTAGAAAGTGAATATCAAGGGAACGGCCCATAACGGAGATGGACTAGGAGATCCCGCGGCGTATCCGCCGCGGGATCCCCTGAACTGGATCTATTCTGTTCTCATTTCTGATATCTGATAATTGATTGTAATGCATTGTGAGAAATACAATCTGTGCCAAGGAGAGGAGCAAACACATGAGTGCAGACATGAGGAGGAACAGTGTGATGATCCAATCAATTCAAGGTAAGAGGCCACATAGTCAAGACAGCTTAAGCAGAGCAAGATTGTATTACATCAAGATTTACCACATTTCTAGTCGTTGGCTCGGAGTCATGCTCAGCCACCATTGACACTTTCAGCCCGCCAATGATCGTTGCGCGAGATAGGGCCATGTAAAGCTGTCTATGGCCAAAGACAGGCCGCGGCAAATATACAGAAACATGGTCGAGTGACTGACCCTGAGCCTTATTTATTGTGAGGGCAAAGGCTCTTGCTACTGGAAACTGGTAGCCTTGATGGAAGAGCTCAATTTTGGGAATGAGGACTTCGTCACCGACACAGCTTCCGGTCATGATCTTGCACCGTAGAACATGATCGGAAACTCCCTTGAGCAGCAGGCGCGTGCCATTCGATAGTCTCCGGTTCAGGTTAAGGTTACGAAGCAATATCAAAGGCAATCCCACTTTAAGTTTCAGCTCGCAATCCGGGAAGCCTGGGAGTGAAAAAGAGTTGAGGACTTCTTCAGGTACAGCCTGATCAGAATTGTGCGGCAAATCGTCCAAGCCCATCTCGTCGACTGATTTTGAGATATAGTGTTCGCCAGGATACATGTTCGCGCAGTACTCATTGATTGAAACTACGTCAGCGTTCAAGGGGGCAAGTATGAGCCGTTCACTGTAGTAGCTCGCCAGAGAGTCGATATCGTGGGGATGAGAGAAAAAGGTTGATGCCGCCATAAGGGGCATTGATTGCTTGCCATCGAACCACGTCTGGATCCGAATCTACGAAGATAGATCCAAACTGCAGACAAACATGTTGTTCAAATTCTGTTTGATCACTCCCAGCCCCGATAGACAGTAGCCATTTCTGGAAGGCCTTATTCTTCTCGTTCATGCCAGGGCAACATGATTTCCCAACCGCAAGTTCTCAGTCAACTCGAATTTGTATACTATTTGCTAGAGGGAGATTTGATCATGCACTCCGCTGCCTGATCTAACATTGAACCACGCGCTACGACTGGAAGGGTCTGGCAAAAGTCCGCGCCGAATATGACTATCTTTCCGCAAATGGCTCGGTCGAGTCCAGTAAATCCCGACCCTTGTTGACTGCCTCCACGGCGAACCTACTTTGCATCAAGATCTCATCCCATATGATCACTTTTGCAGATCACATCAACTCAGCGGGTCATGAACGTGGGTTCCATGCGCACTGAGTGGACTGGTTGACATCTAGAGGGATTTTGAACCTAGAGTGTGCGGTCTCGAATTTGTATACCTTTTCCCACAGCACAGATTTGATCATGCATTCAGCCGCTTGATCAAATATTGATCCACGTGCCACAACCGGTAGCGTTTGACGGAAGTCGCCTCCGAATATCACAATCTTGCCACGAAAAACGTCCGGGGAATCTTTCATCTTGGGAAATCTGCCATTGCTTCTGGGGATAGTCGGGTTGTTGCCGAGCTTGGAACAGGCACGATATTGGCAGAGGAACCCTGGCCACCCCTGACCTGACTCTTGGGAGTTGCATATTGAGCTCAGGTATGTGGTAGTCTGACTGGATCGGAGGATGTGTATGATGTGCTGATGATCAGAGAGGGTCTGTGGCGGATGGTGAGAGCATAGCTGGACTGTTTGCATGGGATGTTGTAGCAGAGTTGCAGACACATCTTACGGAGCAGTAAGTAGGGAGCGTAGAGCGAATGCGTATAGGTTCACATGAGATGCAGGAAACAGGATCTGGAGCAGTTGTTGAGGGAGGTTGAGGGACAGAGATCGAGGGAAGAATTGTAGCCGATCAACCACAATGCAGGGAATGGTTGTGTTTGGTTATCCATGGTTGCCATGGAGTGAGAAATTGTGAACGTCAGGCAGTGGATGTTGGAGGGGTGGATGTCGAATATATAAAGGGAAGGATCTTGGGTCTTTCTGGCCCATGGCGGTTATGATAGCCCCATCACCAAGTAACTAAAAATGAGAACCAAAAGCATAGAACACAATGGTATTAGAATTAGAATTCCCAGATTCAGAAAAAAGAACAAAGAATGAGTTCAAGGAAAGAAACCAAGATCAAACGGTGGAAAAGGAGGGGAACTATGCCTCCAGGAACGTACAACTTTCGGAGCTTAGAGTTTAGATGAGAGCAAGCACACATAATCGACAATTCAATCAACCACTCCAGAGGTATGGAGGCAGTTCCTTTTACGTCTAAGTTGACAACGTTGGTTGTTTGGGAGATGAGTTAGGGTCACCAACTATTTGATATGGATAGTCCTCCCAAGTTT
>SMGU01001417.1:0-11037 GCA_004348175.1 Puccinia novopanici
CTTGCTAAGTGACAACGATGGACTGATTAGCGGGGTTCACGTAGGTGCTCGCTCGCAGTTAAAAAAATGTGCACGAGCAAAATTTTAATCCAGTTGAAATAAGGTTTGGCCGTGAGATTGCTACATTTTAGCAATTTATTTTATGCGAGCAAGCAGACTCGATTTTATGACATGGGCATAAAAAGGCCCTACGTGAACCCCGCTATTTATGGGATCAATTTGTGAGATAGAGAAAGGCTAACCTAACTAAGTCCCCGGCGGGGCCCGCAGGGGCGCCCTCGCCAGAGGGGACTTATGACTAAAATCCCGCCTGTGGCTCTAGCAGTTTGAGGAAAAATGGTACTTTCAGGCTGTTTTTTTTTCACCCTCTGTAGCTTTTTTCCCTTTCATCCAAAAAATGTAATTTTGGGACCATTGTGTGGGCAAGATTGGAGGCTACCAACAGCAATTTTTGGTCGATTTTTTGGTGCCTCCATGGCCTTCAAAACCAGGAGTTTAGAACAAAAATTGATGAAAAATAGTGAGACAAGCGCAAGTGCATTGTCTCACAGATTTCGAGCAGCCTGCACATGTCACTTTTTTTTTGACATGGCCTTCGTCGGGCCTTTTCAAGATCCTCGGGCCGTTGAATCGCTTTATTCAACTATTTTTTTCATCGGGCCTTGGCAAGCCCAATCACTTCCGAAGAAAAAAACTTGACAGGTTGACAGATTATGGGTTTCGCTTTGAGGGGGAATCGTGAAAAAAAAAATAGAGCAGATTGAAGAAAGGCTTGAAAGGAAATGGCTTGATAAAATTTCCTAAAAGTTGGTCATAGTGATGTTCAGATGCGTACCTATGACATACTAAAAATTGAAGATTTTGTACGATGGGTTTCAGTGGTGCAGCCTCCTGAAGTTGGCTCTCACCAAAATGTCCAAACTGCTAGAGCCAAAATGTTCACATAAGTCACAAGTCCTCCCTACAGGAGGCGCTCCGCAGGGTCTGGCCCGACCACAGGGGAGGACTTGTGTTAGGTTAGGAGAAAAGGCTAACAAGCCCGCTGATTGCTTTAGATGCTAAGAGTTGATAGAAAACAAAAATATTGCAATAAAGAAAAAGAAATGACAAAGAGAGGGTTGGGTTTTATAATCCCTTACAACGCTTTGATGACAATGAGATAGATACAATCTGGTGGTCGTATTTCCTCGTATCTCTGATGGCTTTGCTTTCCTTAATCGTTTGTCGGGTGTGCTCTTATGACATCATGTCTCCGGAACTCCTGACTATTCCCTCGTTCTTACAAATATGATTCACCTTTTACTCGTGAGGAGTAAAGGTATCGGGACTTGGATTCTTGATGGAATTGAAGTAATCGATTGTGGATGTGATGAGGGATGTCCTTCAATGCTAACCATCTATCTGTTGCCGGTGATGAATGAGTCCATCTGATGAGATACTCGTCCGAACCTCGCCTCCTTGATTGGTAGTCTAAACCGAATGATAGAAACTCCAGTCTACTCTTGTCGGCGAAACGATATCATTGGAGTGCGTCTTATCTTCTGTCCGAAAGGGTGTGTGGAGGGGTCTACATAGGGTGATAGTAGGGCGACGTTGAACACGGATGGAGCTTCGGATAATGTGCGGCAATGTCGAGATGAACTGCATTTGTGCCGACCATCTTGATGACCTTAAATGGTCCTAGGTGGCGAAAATCGAGCTTTGAATTTTGACGTCTGGTTTGAATAAATTCCGAGATAACAAAACCAGATCTCCCAAAGCATAAACAGGAGAAGGCCGTCGCTTGCGGTTGTGATTTATCGCCTGTTGTTGTTTGGCCTTCTGTAATGCTATTGATGCTTGATCCTGTATAGTTTGTAAACTGAGTACTGTCTCATTAGCTGACGAACAACCTGTGGTAGTCGTGAGGGTGTTGAAACAAGGATGGTATCCGTGGAGAAAAAAAAAGGGGAAACACCCGATGAAGTGGAATGAAGATTATTGATAGAAAACTCGGCCATATCAAGCTTGCCAGACCAATCCGCCTGGTTGTAAGCCACAAAATTTCGCAAGTAATCTTCCAAAATCTGATTCATTCTCTCGGTTTGTCCGTCTGTCTGAGGATGATATGCGTTTGACGTAGCCGATTTGATGTTTAATAATTTTAAAAATTTTAGCCAGAATTCACTGGTAAATGTAGAACCTCGATCAGAGATAATACAATCCGGTAAACCGTGTAATCTAAAGATTTCTTGTCAGAATATTTCTGCAAGATCCTTTGCCGTCATGCTTTCCTTGCATGGGATAAAATGGGTCATTTTGGTGAGTAGATCGATGACGACCAAAATAGAATCAAAGCCTGATGATGTGGGAGTTTGACGACCATATCCATTCCCAACACACTCCATGGTCGACTCGGGATTGGTAATGGCTGCAATGGTCCAACTGGAACCTGTCTAGAGGCTTTGACCCGCTGACAGGAATCACAAGACCACACATATGAGATGACATCCTTCCTAACGGTAGGCCAGTCAAAGGTCCTCAGCAACAATGATAGAGTTCGAGCAACTCCTGGGTGGCCCACAGATGGCGCATCATGATAGAGTTGGATAATTTTGCCACACATCTGAGGTGGAACCAATATTCAATGGCGAAACCAGTATAAGGAATCTCTGCAAAATACTTGCTAAATCCTCCGGTGACATTTGAGCATATAACGCTATCAAAGCAGTCCTACAGTTATCAGAAATAGGCTGGAAGTAAAGATCATGGTGACCCGATGCGGTCATGCCTGCCTCAATCTGGTTGATTTGGAAAGAAGTGCCAGGGAATTCCTTATTTCCAGTGGCGACGAATCCAAGAATCTGGTCGTCTACTGGACCGTCAGCCGGGTTAGCTACTCCCGAGAGGTGGATTAACTTGAAATTGAACGAATCTAAAAAAGCAGCCCAGCGTGCTTGTTTAGGTGACAATGTCTTTGAAGTCATGAAATACCGCAAATTTGCATGGTCTGAAAAAACCAAGACTGGGTTCTTGGTTCCTGCTAACCAAGCTCTCCACTCCTCAAATGCAGTAATAACGGCTAGCAGCTCCAGGTCGTATATTGGCCACGCCCTTCCTGGTCCGTTAGTTTACGAGAATAAAAACTAACCGGACGGACTGTGTGATCTGGTTGGCTACATAAGCACTCCGGCAATGGCAAACCCTGAACTGTCGACGTGTAATATTCTATCTGAAGAGAATGAGAAATGGGAAAGAAGTGGAGCTGATGCAAACACTTGGATGAGTCGTTTGAAAGCAGTCATGGGTCCATCCTTCCTCATTGCCATTGGAGAAAAACAGGATTCCCTGGTGAGTTCTGTCAACTCTCGAGTTATATCAGAGAATCGTGGAATAAATCTGCAATAGAAATTACAAAATCCCAGGAAACGTCAAAGCCCCTTGAGGGATTCTGGGATAGGCCACTGTTTGATAGTGTCTAATTTGCTTGGATCCATCCACAAGCCTTCAGCTGATATAATGAATCCCAAGAATGGTACTGTCGATTTGAAGAACTCGCACTTCTTAAGTGACACCTTTAAAGAAAATTCTCGGAGCTTCAATAGTATCTGCCTGATATGGTGCAGGTGTTCCTCCTCCGTCTTTGAGAACACTAGAATATCATCAATGTAGACAAAACAACACACATTGATGTATTCACGAAGCACATATTGAATGAAACGCTGAAAAGTAGCTGGAGCATTTGCCAGACCAAAGGGCATAACTGTATATTCGAACAGTCCCCAAGGAGTCCTAAAGGCGGTCAAATATTCTTGGCCAGGCGTGACTCGAAGCAGATTGAAAGCTGACTTTAGATCTATCTTGGATAGATATTTGCAACCTGCCAAGTTGTTGAGTAGGAGTGACAGCACAGGGATGGATAACTGTCCCGAACTGTCATTGAGTTCAACCCTCTATAATCTACGCAGGGCCGATTGGCCTTTCCTCTGTTTTGACAAAAAAAATAGGAGCTGCAGCTGGGGAGGAAGATAAGCGAATGTAGCCCTTGGCTAAATTTTTGTCAATATATTCTCTCAATTGTGTTCTTTCACTCTCACTTAGATTGTACAATCCCCCAAAAGGTGGAGTGCTTCCTTGCTTGAGTTGGATTTTCAGGTCAAATTGGGGCCAAACAGGTGGTAGCAATTGCAAACTAGCTACTGTGAATACATCTGAAAATGAACGAAGAGGAAAAGGTAATAGGACGGTTCACATTGGACCCAAATCAGAAGGTTCTGATTTGGTTTTAGCCACAAATCAGCAAGGTTTAGCCAAAGTCTATCCTTTCAAGCTGATTTATAACTTGCCTATATCCCCCTGAAGTGCTCATCCATAACACAACCACACTCACGAACCACATTCACACTTCCACAACACAACAACCACACTCACAAACCACATTCACGCATCCACAACACACATCAAGATTCCACAACACATCCAGCATCCAACAATCACAACACATGTAAGTTTTTTTTTCTCATATGTCATTTCTTCCGCAAAATATTGATACTTGCGGGTCCCATTTCACCAATTAAATGATTAATGGCAGCATCGGGACACACTCAAGTTTCATCTGGCGACTCAACCCAACTCTCAACGCAATCTACTTGCCAAGATTCATTGGCATCACAATCCACCAGCCAAGATTCATCGCAGGTCTCGTCAACAACTCATTCGCAAGCATCAACAAACCACACCGGTCAGGCTCAATCTTGCCAAGATCCTCAAAGCGTAATTAACAATCCAAGTAAGTTTGTGACTCACCAGGTTGTCTTTGATGAATTACTAATTTTCTTGAATTAGCCTCCAACCCATCACAGAACCCGAGTCAAAGAAAAAGGCAAACCAGAGAAGAGTTGGCGCTCGCTCTGGCGGATCCCAATGATCCATACAAAAGGCCCAAAAAAAAGGGGTAAACAAGCTCAAAAATCAGCTGCCAACAAGAGTCCTGCCGTCTCAGCAACTGCCAACAAGAGCCCTGCGGTCTCAGCAACAACTGTTCAGGTTTTGAGTGACAATACTCACTCCCAGCCAGCATTATCAGATTCTGAAGGTATTTCCAACAGTGCGTGTCAGTTTACAGTGGTCGATTACGAGTATGTCTGTACATACTTAGAAGACAACAATAATTTCCATCAGATCTTTGGAAGCGGCAACCAAACTTCTGTTGGACCCGGCCATGTCACCCGCGCAAAGGCTTTCGAACGGATGGCAGATTATATGAACATCATTACTGGGTCGTTGCATCTCACTGGACCCCAGATGCAACAAAGATTAGATACTTACAAGGGTAGATACCAAAAGGCAAAGGAATTCAAAGATAATACCGGTGCCGGTATTGAAGAGCAAGAAGGTTTCAATTCCCTGAAACAAAAACTCGAGGAGCTTTGCCCCTGCTTCAATCAAATGGACGCACTTTTTAAGGAAAAACCAAATATAACTCCGATGAGTTGCTTCAATTCATCTAGCGGGGAACCAATTTTTGACGTAGACATGCATCCCAAAGATGATGGCATAGGAGCTGCTGTGTCCCAGACACAGTCCCTTGATGTTGGAGAAGGAAATGTTGATCTCGATGGTGAAATTCCACTCTCCCAATGGGAGGGTACTCCCCGCGCGATTCGCCACCACACTGATATGGAAACCCCAATTGATACATTAAACCTGAACACATTACATAATGTGTTGTCTGGCGGGAACATGGGTGCTCCGGATGGTCATGAGGATCAAAATCCTGAGTTGTTGCGCGAGTCATCCGAGTTGTCTCCAAACAACTCTTCAGCTATGTCCCAGTTGCAAGCAAGCAACTCGTCATCTACTGGTGGAAATGTTAGGCTGGCTCGCAATTTGATACCAAAAATCCATTGTCCACAACCGAGTCCCACATCACAGTCCACTACTGCAAGCTCTAAGTTGGCCAGCCTCACAGCCGCTTTTGAATCAACCTCACTCCAAAAACTGTTGGTGATGGAAAAAAAACTGGAACTCAAAAATAAAAAGTTTATGCTCCAGATTGAGGATGCGGCCAATATGCGCAAAGATCAGGTCATGGAACGTGAGGCCCAAAATCAAAAATTTGAATTGGAACGTCAGGCTCAGCAAATGGAACATGAGGCACTCACCAGACACAGAGATTTGGAGCGACAAGATCGACTGAATGAACTTGAGATGCAACGATCTGAGCGTCAGTTGGATCGCGAGGAGTGCAAGGAAGAGAGATTGGCGAAACAGCAAGATCGGGCCAAGAGACGCACGATGGTGACTCAATGGTTGGCAGAAGGGAAGAGTATGGCAGAAATTGCCGCATTGTCGCAAATCATCTTTGGGTAAAAATATTCTGATGTTTGAATCTCATTATTATGTTATATTTATTATTGGCCTGGTGATTGTTTTCCTTTATCTCCTCATTGTTGTTGTCTACATCCTGAGTCGATTGATCTGGAGCCTGCCTGACTGCAAGGAAATCGGATGACATTCTTTTGATATATTGCATTGTTGGTTGAACATATCATTAACATGCTTTTCAAACGGCAAGTATATTTCAAAAAAAAGTGTGTTTCGGGGAAGAGAATCATCAACACAATTTTTAGGAAAAATCAAACAAAGATCATCATGAGAAGAATAAATGAATCAATACAAATGATTTGTTAAAAACTTTTAAAATGGTCGAGGCATTTCCTCTTAATTCTGGCCCGAAAACTTTTGGCAGAAGGGAGGGGTGGCTCGGTGTTATCAGGTTGAACCGTTGTCTCGCCGTTATGATAAATTGAATCCCAAGTGTCATCGAGCTGAGCGAGCATGTTATGTAGAATCATGCAGCTATAAATCCATTTTATGTAAGGTACCATGTGTTTGTGCAAGTAGAGATGCAATCGAAGCTCTTTGAGGGACGCAAAACGACTCTTGAGGATGCCAATCGTATGTTCGTTGCGTACCCAAGACTTGGCCAAGTGGAAATTGAACTCGGCATTCCCTTCTTGATAAGCTGCCGGTGCCTTATAAGCCAGGATGATTGTGGTTGTAAGCTTGTATGCAGAATCGGCAAGGAGGTATTGGCCTTTGGGATGGTCAGTATCTAGTCATCAAATGGATTCAAGAGGGAAATAACACACCTTGGTCAAAGAAGAGCTGGGGATCCTTGGCAAGCTTCATTTGGTTGAACACAAAGCTGTCCGCGCACGAGCCAGGCCAACCGGTTATGAAACCAATGATGTATTTATTGCAGTCACATATGACCTGCGCATTAAGCAAATAACGTTTTTTTTTTATCAAAAAAAACTTCTCCATTAAAGCCGGGACGCTGGAAGATTGGAAAAGTTGTTCCATCTACAAATCCAATGCAACCTTCAAAGCCCTCCATCTTCATGACATCTGAGATTTTTTTCCTTCTAGACGAGTCTGGCCATTTCAGATATTTTGGGCCCAGAGAAATCAGCGCCTCAATTACCCACCTGGAAACTTTAACCACGGTACCGCGACCAACAATTGATGCACCATTGCCGCAAGATCCTAGACGCTCTAGCGTTAGAGCTAACTGATGAGCCACCGGTAGCTGGGGTCTGATACCTCGTGGGACAAAGACGTTGTGGGATGAAATTTCATTCAGAAGAAATAGGAACCCGATCTTAGTTGTTCGTATTGCTTGTTTGAATGTGTAGTCGGGAAGTTGGAATAGGTTACCGAGGTCATATTCATTGCGGACCGTTGGGTTGGGGCGAGGGTTGAGATAATGAGTGTTGATGATGGCGTTGAGTAGATCAGTGACGTCTGTGATGTCGCTGAAAAACATGTCATTCCACATGTCTTCTTCATTGTCGTCGTCCTGTAGATCGAGGAGTTTGCCATCAAGATCATCGTCAAAAAGGTTCATGTAAAGAAAAAATAGGTCTCGGAGAATTTGTTGGCGATTGGACAACTGGCGCATAGTTGGGAGTGATTGAGGTTGGGAGGATTGACAGATTGGTTAGTGAAGGTTTTGGAGGTTTTATAAACTCGGGGATCAGCAGGGGGTAGCCTATGTGAACCGTTTTGCTGATGCCTTGCTGATTTTTAGTTAAACCTTGCTGATTTATAAAATCAGCAAGGTTATAAATAGCCTATGTGAACCGTGCTATTGAAAGAAGATAAAATGAGGACTATTCAAGGTGTGACAAAGGAGATATTTTATCAAGAAGAAGACTGTGGTTTGAAATGAGATAGGAGACAAGGATCAGTTCATGAGACAGCAAGTAACAGCAGACCAGGAAGAAAGCAGATAAAGAACGGAAAAGATAAACAGTGCAAGAAAGGGTGTTAAGGTGCTATTGATAAGTAAGAAAAAGATTTTATTGGGAAGAAGACAGTTTGGCAAGGAAAAAGAAATGGAGAAAGGGTATTAATCAAAAGTGATTGATTGACTCAAAGATAGAACCAAACTGAGAGAAAACAAAAATGATTACATAAGAACACAAGCAGTCAAAAACAATGCACAAATCAATCATACCACTATGCTAGAGAAATTAAATATAGATGGAGCATTTTTGTCAAGAGAGAACAGCAGTAAAGGTTTTTAAGATTTGGAAGATCTAGAATGGAGAAAGAAAAATAAAAGGTGCAATGTAAAGAAGAGAAAATTAAAAAGTTTAATCAGACATCAGACTGTTGGAATTTCAACTCTTCCCCTCACAATAATTTTCATTTGAATTGGATATGAATGGGTCTGCTATCTCATACTGAAGCAAGCAAATTTTCTAGCCAAGAAAGACTTCAACCCTTTCAAATAAGTTTCCTCATGACAACAGGTGCTGGAAAATTTCTTTTTTTCCAATGGAAAGAATCTGTACTCAGTTTTTATTTGTGATCCTTAAACTGGCAAAGGATTTCCAATTTTCTGCCTCTGCATATGTGTGAGTACCATTCACAATTCCATTTCACCTCATGACTTCTCAGATTATTTACATTTCACTTGTTTTTAGGTCACCAATTGCTAGAATTCTGTGCTGGCTTTGTTTGAGTACTGGCAGTGGTGGGCTGCTACACTACAGCACCAAAATAGTGTAGTGTAGTGGTTTTCTTTTTGCCTCAATCAATGCTGTAGTGTTGTCAGTGCTACAGGCCACTATGCTGTGTTATCCTATGCTAAAGCGCTTTTAGAGGCTATTTTCTGCTACAAAACAATGTTGTGTAGTTCAACAAGTACTTTTTTTGGCCTTGTTTCATTAGTGTTAGCGCAAAACTGCTAACATCTACAACAAAAGTTGTTAGCTGTTAGTGGTTTTATGCTACACCAAGTTAGTACTACTGTTAGCTTAGTGGGACCACTGTTGGCACTGGTGCTGTTCCCCAAGCAATGATGAGTGACTGCGCTCTGGCCATTATCACTAATGCTGTCCAATCCACATATGAAGATTTGCAGGAAAGGGTACCAAAGCACTACTTGTGCCTCTTGCACATTCTGAAGGCTTTCAGAGAGAATGCAAAAACACATCTCCAAGACCAGTCATCAATTTTTATTGATAGTATTTTCAAATCAAGCTTTCCAGATTCTCCGGCTGTTATTCTACAGCAAATTGGAATGAGTCATCCCACCTTTCATCAAGTAAATCAAGAAACAGTGGGAGAACACCATCAAACACTTGAAACTCTTCTTTCAAACAGTACACACCCCTGATGTTCAACCCAGATTGGCTTAAACTCATTTTATTTTTCTTGCATCTGAACTCCCACTGACTGCACATCAAAGAATACATGCAAAATGTGATGTAGAATCCTGGCATCAAGTTCTGAAGTAATAGTGTATTCCCCCTTCAGAATGCCACTGGATCAATGAGTTTTTGCATATCCTTACCAATGAATTGGAAACAAACTATCAATTTGAATCAATCCAGGTGGCCCTTGGATTAACAAACCAGAGGAAAAATAAGTTCTAGAATAGGACACAAACTCAGGGGGAGAGCTAAACTAAGGGGATGTTGGAGCTGTTAGGAACATGTGTTTTCCAAAATTCAGGCCATGTAATTACTTCAGCTCCAAATCTGCTCCCTCATATGCAGGGTCCTGAAACTCAGCACTCTTTTCCTCAGTTCTTTCACAATCTCATACTTGTGCTTGGGGAACACACATGCAAATCTGTTCACCTCTATATGATGTGGGCAAAATGTGAGTCAAGGGAGGTGCTTGGTGGGATGCCAATTGTATTGTTGGGTGGTATTACTTGGGGATAGCGGGGGTTATGGAGCTTCACAAGCTGGTAGAAATTTTCATATTCTACCAGTGTAGTGTGTGTCCCACTTGGGGTGCTATAACTTTGCTGCAGATCTTTTTTCCAGGAATTTAGCAGTCAGAATAGCAGATGGTGGTTTTTTACATTTAAGAATATCACACCAATCCAGGAGGTCTGTGAAGGTCCCAGGCTGGGGAATGTTTTCTCCCTTCCAAAATGGGACCTATCTGGCCCAGGCTTTGAATGCCCAATTGGGACCTGGAAGAGTTTCAAGTTGCCCAGTTGGGCATGCAGGAAGTTGATGCTGGTTTGAAAACCAGATTCATCCACAGGATAGGGTGCTCAGTCATAGCAATCTGAACTGTTTTGAACAGATTTATGGACCCCAAATAGGGACTTAGGAAATTCAAGAGTCAAGGATGAGACACAGACTGTGTCAACCAAAGCAATTCACCTAACCAAAAGGCTACAACACTGGCTATTTACCCTAGTCCAATCAGGAATATGCAGTTTCACCTACTAAAAAGATTATGATTGATTACTCTGAAACAAAGACCAGACTGAAAGAAAAATATTAATGACAACACATACTGAAAGAAAAATATCAATGACAACAACCAAAAAAGAAAATAAGAAATATGAGAAAGAAATGAGAGCACATACCAGTCAATGAGATGGATAAAGAGGAGATGGAAGAGCTATTCAAGAGAAGATGACGGGGAGCTAAAAGAGGAAAAGCTAAGGAAAAAAGAAGCAGAAAAGAAGTGATTTATCCAACAAGCAAAAAAAAAAAAAAAAAAAAAAAAAAAAAAAAA
>SMGU01001419.1:0-10621 GCA_004348175.1 Puccinia novopanici
GGAATGAATGATCAGAGATGATTGCCGCCCAAGAGTTGTTGAGCGATGAGTTCGTCCTCGTCAGCCGACGAGTAGTATTCCTCTGCCACCGGGGGAGAGGAAGCACGGGGCCTGATCGTTGGAGATGGGGGGACGATTTCATCGTCGTCAAAGATCTCGCCTTCTTCGATTTCTTCTCCTGGTTCCAGCAATGAACGGTTACGAGACCTGATAATTTTTTGAGGGAATATGGGAGCCGCAGGAAGATGTGGTGCAAAGGGAGGCGGGGGACGAGGCGGAAGAGGATGGACGACAGGTAGAATAGGCATGACTTCTACTGGGTCATGTTCTTCTCCCTCTGCTCCTGTTGCCGCTGATTGATGGTCCATTATTACGCTGTGCAGCTCCTCGCTGTCGACACTGCTCGGGTCATCAGCCAACTCATCTTCCTCCGAACTCGTGCCATCATCCTCTTCCGATTGATGGTCGTTTTTCTGGCTAGGCCCTCCTTCCTCGTCACTCGAAATAAACATGACAAAGTCCGAATTGTCTGCCATTTGGTCATATTTGACCCGTTTGGCCGCCGTACTAACTTCGGTATTGTGGCTGATACCCTTGAAGGTTCGTTGAGAGTTGCTACTTTGGGGAAGTGTTTGATTGGATCGGTTGCCAGCTGGTTGCTGGTTTGCCTTGCGTTTACCTTTGGAATGATCTGCTCCGGTAAGATCTGTAAAAAACAGTCCACCACCTTCCTTACCATCTTCATCAGATGTGATGGCTTCATCAGCGGTAGGGTGATCGTCCTCTTGTTGTCCGTCTTCGTTGTCGTTCTTATTCCGATTGATCATGTGGCGTAGTCGACAACCGGGATTGGAGCAAGTGCCCTTGGTGCTGAACTCGGGGCATTCCCTGACGTGTCGCTCGGTGCAATCAGCACCCTTGGAACACCAGCCGAGATCAGCAAACTCTTGACAAATTTGAGAGGTGGTCGGCTTGACGTGTGGGTAGGGACAATCCGCCTTGTTGCATCGAGGGAAATGGGAACAATGTTCCATGTTGTGCGGATTAGGTTTGTGGGAGAGTGGGCATGAGTTAGCAGAGTAAGAGCATTTGTTCCTGAGAAATCGCGCGCAAATCGCAACCTGTAGGGGATCGTGCTGATAAACACATGTCAAACCGTTTCGACAAGCACCTAGACCATCGTCCCAGTAAGCGTCATAGAAATTGTCACAGGAGTAGAGGAGTAAAGAGGCAAGTCAGAATCCGGAGAGTAAGTAGAAGGGTTGATGGTTTTTTTTTTTTTTAAAAAAAAAAAGTTCATTAAGATAGAGGAGTAAGATGAAAGGAGAAGCTGAACCAGTCTTAGCAAAAAATCGGCATTGTTCGTTCTTTTTTATCAGGGGTGGTCGAGAGACATGGTTTGCAAGTTTGTGATGACGTCTACATGAATTGGATAATGTCAAAACCCCAACGTCTATGGATGAGAAGCAAGTAGATGATTGAAGCGATGGTAAGGGAGGAGAGAGTGACAGACGGTTGAGCAGTGAGTTTCTTGGGATCCCATGCGTTTGAATAAGGACGGCCACCGTTACTGGTGTACTTGCTTTTCATCGCGTTAACGGCAGCGACTAGTCGTGCCCGCTTGATCTCTTGGATTTTTTGGGACTGGAACTTCTTGAGTGCACTCAATTCGACCAGATTACCCGACTTGGTCCGGACGTAAGTCATACCGCCGATCAAGGCCTTGATCGGGGTAGCATTTTGGACACTATTGGGTTGTAAGGTGGAGGAGGTGGAGGGTGCTGCGGGCGCCTTTTCGGATTGGGGTGGAGGAGGGAGTGGTTCTACATCCGTGTGAAAGTGGGATAGGTTGAGAATGGGTGGAGTGTAGTTGAGGAGGGATGGGAGGACTACTGACCAGTCTTACGAACGAGTTTCTTGCCTTGGGTGTCTCGCACGAAGGATACGCCGTTGATGACTAATTCATTACTTGTGACGGTTGCGGGGGTAGGACCTGAGAGGGCTGGGCTAGGATTGTGAGAGATACTCATGTTGCTAAGATTGGAGGTAGTTTGTGCGACAGGAGATGGGGTGAGATTGGTGGTTTTTGAGGGTACCAGGTTGAGGTTGCAGAGTGAATGAGCTGGGGATGATTCGTGGTTGGTGGTCGTCGTGGGTGTTTGGGTTGATGAAGATTGGTTGGAGGGGTGAAATGGGGGTGCTAAAACTGATAGGGTTTGGGGATGGGTGAGGTCGGGAGTGAAGAGGGTGTTAGTGGTACTGGTGGTAGAGGGTAGGGTGATGGAGGGGTTAGATGGAGGGGGGGGGATTGGTTTGATTTGGGTGGTAGTGGTAGGTCTATTAAGGATTAGTTTAGTCGATCGGCCGGTTTGAGGTCTGAAAGTGAGATGAGGAGAGGACTGCCGGTTTGGGGTAGGAGCCAACTTCCAGGTGGTCTTTGTGACTACGGGTAAGGCAGAGTTAACACGAGAGCGATAGTCGGATGCAGGCAAGGGTTTAGGAGTGACAGCGACTGAGGAGGAGGGTTGTACTGGTCGGATGTTGTTGTTAGGTGACGAGCCCAAGTTCTTCTTGCATTCGTCGATGGTGCCTTTTCATGATGCAAGAAGGAAGAAGAGAGTCAGTTTCGATAGGGTGTGCTTTGAAAAGTGTGTGTAGTTTACCTTGTAGCTTGGCCATCTGTGCCAATACTGACTGGTGTTCGGTAGAGTGCATTGCGTTGTTGTTGTTGTTGTTGTTGGTTTTTCCTTGTTTCCCCTTTAATGTCGGAACTCAAAGACCGTCGCACTCCGAGCAAGCCTCAGGAGGAATCCGGCTCACCGGATCACCACTATCCGCATGGTCTGCAGCCACCGCTGCACGGATTACATAAGAGCACCTCCACCGGGGGCGCTAAACCCGGGCGCTATCCCCCGTTTAGCGCCCCAAATCCCAGAAATACCCCGCACCGCAGGTGCTATCGGGGCCTCTATCCACCTCGGGCTGGAGTTCGGGAGGGATTGGGACTCCACATCTGGAGCTCCTGTCCCTCCTGGTGAATGTTGTGACACTAGTATCAACATACATAGTATCACTTGTAGTCAACTACAGCGCAGCACACTCATGTATATAGAACCGTACTAGATAGATTGATGAAGAAATTAATCCATCCATCTACCATATTCTAACAGGTTATGACCCCTTAAAGACTCTCGCTATCAAAACTCCGTTTATCATTACCTCTCTCGAAAATCATATCAATAAGCTTCTGTTTAGAGTAACGACGCAAAGGTCGCGAGGTACCAACAAGATTGAAACCTTGTTGCAAGTCGAGAAATGTTCCATCGCGTGTCTCGTGGTTATCTCTGCTTATTCCTGGCCAGTCTAGGCTAGTCAACCAAGTACGGACACGTGGGTGGTCCGGAGTATCTTCTTGCTCTTAGTTTTGTCTTATAAGGTACGAGGCTTCCATAGCTCGTGAATCTTTTAGCTCTTTTTTTCCCTCTCCGACGATCTCCTTACCATGACGGATAAACGTCCCCCCACCCCCTCATTGGCGATATCGCATGGCATCTCACCAAAGACCGGCCTGAGCACACAAGAAACCATACATCTCCAATCTGCCCATGATAATGCACACCTTCCATTCCTTACTTCCGACTTAACCTCTGACCGGCAGAAGGCAAATCTTCTTCGTGCCACGGCAAAGGGCAAACAGCCCGATAACATCCCTGAATCTGAGCCTAATCGCCCGCCTCCCACTGAATCCGCACCTGCCAATGCCGACATCATAGACCCCTCTCTCTCCTTCTGTCAACCCGATGACATCCCAAAACCCATTACCAACAAAAACAAACAACCCATAAACACCCCAGACACCCCTCACAACAATCCCTACAATCATCTTTCTTATAACCCTTCTGTCCCTCCGCCGCCAAACTTCTCTCCTTGCCCTCCCATGCCCAATTTTGCGAATCACCATTTCCAATACCCCTTTCCTTATTACCCTTTTCCGTATCCATCCCATGTCTTCCAGCCGCCCCAAAATTCCCCATCTCACGTCCCCCACTCCTCTCCAAACCCTGCAATCGACAATACAGTCGTTCCACAACCCACCATACCATTGCCAGCAACTCAACCAGCACAGACTCCCCAAAATCAATTGGACCGCACCATTGAGGAAACACGTGCCCGGCGTCTTGCAGCTGAAGATCGAAAAACAACTGCTACAACGATACACGCAGCTGTCAACCAAATCCGTCCACGCAAAAAGCTTCTAGCCGATGGGTCCAACTACCGCAAGTGGGCGCGTCGTGTGTCCGAACTCGCATCTGCCTTCATATACAATGCTACCTTCTTCACCAAACCCAATAACAACAATATTCACAATGAGAAGGTTGGCCGAGCAATCATGCTGAACTCGGTCCACGAATCACTCGAGGACGAGCTTACTCTTCATAAATCCTGCTACGACATCTTTTCTGCCCTGAAGGCATGTTTCTCATCCATTTGTCGATCCGCGCAACTGTCAACTTTTGTGGCTATTAGGGACCTCAAGCCCGACTCATTCGCCGATACCGCAGCATACGGAGCGGCTATGCGTGATCTCGTGTCGGATCTGAAAGATCTCAATGTGAATTTTGATGCCGATCACATACTTGGTATGTTCCTCCAACTCAACTTAAAGGAGGGACCAGTCAAGACCAAATTCTCTCAACGAGTCGAAAACATCATTTACTCGTCCCCTACATCGACAACTCCCACCTTTGACGAATTACTGAAACTTCACTATAACGTCAAACGCCAATTTTCCTTCTCTTCCTCCTCTGACCATTCGTCAACTCTCCCTGAACCACCCTCCCATTTCAACATGTCATTTCCAGACTCAAACTCTTCGCCGGACAACAACAACTGTGACACCAATGTTGTTAACGCAAACGCTGCCAGGAGCGGCAACTGTCATATATGCAGACAGCCTGGACATTGGTCCGCTGAGTGTCCTCATCAGAAGAAACTGGTCCCGGCAAAAGGCACTAATTTTGTCAATCGAAACCCCTCCGCCAGTCACAATACTGCACCCTTCCCGCCATACTGTCCCATTGTGGTGTCACCTAACTTTGCTCCATTCCCAAATCATTACCCGTACCCGTCGGCTCCATATCCACCTGGCATCATTCCTCCCCCCACCTACATCAATGCACAAAATAACTATCCTCCCTCTCCATCACACACATCACTTCCTAACCAACCTCCGTCAAAGAATCCCACAACGCCCGCCAGAAAATATGACTCCTACCGTCCAGACTATGGCAAAAGACCCTCCAACGTTGCTGCTAAACATGTCGATGTGGGCAACATTGAGGACGAAATCGCAGAACTCCAAATCAGCGGAGAAGCTACGGCTGATGCCATTGGTATGGAACCGGAGGTTATTTCCGATACTGGCGCATCGCACCATCTGACAAATGACAAGTCAGTCTTGTCAGATTTTCGTTTGCTAAAGAAACCTATTCCTTTAAGAGTGGCAACTGACGGTTGCAATAACTCTATCACAGGGATCGGCACGATGACTTTTCCTGGGAAGAATGGAATCAATGTCTCTGTTAAGGGAGTGATGTTCTGTGAGCAGGCCCGCTCCACTTTGATATCTCCGCAGCGCTTCGGAGAGCTAAGCTGATGATTGAATACGATTTGCATGCAGATACTTTTCTCTTTAAATCCGCTGATGGAACCAACCTTGCTGGAAAGTCCACTAGACTCTCAATGGATGTGCTGGAAACTTCCGCACCTGATCAAATCGGACAGTATTGTCCCTAACAATACCTTCACCAACCCTACCGCTGTTTTGTCACTGGCTTCAGTGCCCAAGACTTCTGATACTATTCCTTCTGTTTTATCATCTATGCCCACTTCTCTTATCCCTTCAAATGTCACTTCCCCCGATTTCCTTTTCAAATTTCCTATGTCGAAATATGACTTCACTTGGCACCCATCTGACCTATCCAAAGATGAGCTTCAACTGCTGTTCTGGCACCGGCTGTTTGGCCATGCTGGCTTGAGACGCATTCGGAAAATGGTCAAATTAAAATTAGGTATTGGTCTTCCGACATCAATCCCCAAGGGAGATATCAAATGTCCAGTTTGCATGATTGCAAAGGGTACTCGGACTAATACTTTATCTCCCACATATTGTCCAGTTGAGACTCTTGATATAATTGCATGTGATTTGATGGGGCCATTTGAAATTCCAACATTTGGAGACGGAAAGTATGTCTTAACCATTCGAGACCTTTCGACATCTTACAGTGAAGTAAAAATTTTATGCCGCAAAAGTGAAGCCACTCAATTACTGATCAATCAGGTTAATCGGTTCGAAACGGAGACTGGCCGCAAAGTGAAATGCATTCGTTCTGACAATGGAGGCGAATTCGAGTCCAAAGTTCTCTCAGACTTCATGAAGTCAAAAGGGATCAAGGCGGAACGCTCACTTCCCTACCACCACTACCAAAACGGATCAATCAAATGCTACAACAGGACCGTGTCGGACATGGGGAGGTCAATCTTGACTGACAGCCACCTGCCGCGAAATTTCTGGGGTTTTGCGTTCCTCTGGGCAAACTACACCTTGAATCGTATCCCCAACAAGGTGAGTGGCAATAAAACTCCTTTTGAAGCCTTTTTTGGTCATTCTCCTTCCCTTGATCATCTGCGGATATTTGGCTCCAAAGCCTTTGTGCTAGTTCCCCCGGAAAAGAGGCTTCGACTTGATGATCGAGCACAAGAAGCGTATGTTGTTGGATATCTGGATGGGGGAAAAGGATGGCGCTTTTGGATTCCCAAGACCAATAAGCTAATCAGTTCTGCATGGGCGCGCTTTGCTGATGATCCTTTAAAGCTAACCACAGGCAAACAGACAATCAACCCCCATTTGGATCCTTCCTTTTTGTCACAGCCAAAGACAACCATTGACCCGTCTCTCCATACAAAACTTCCCCGGGCACTGCGTTTTGTGATGGAAATGAAGCTTGGCGACTTCACAGATGAACATCTGTTCCAAAAACAGGAGTCGCTACAGGATGAACTGGAGAAATCAACCAAATCCCCGAATGTGGCAGTGCCGAAGAAATACAAAGACATCCTGCAGCACCCGGAGAAGGAACAATGGCTACGCGCAATACAAGAGGAACTACAAAACCTCTTTTGACATGAAATTTGGACAATAGAGCTGGTCCCTGACGGAAGGAGAGTCATGGGGGCGCGCTGGGTCTTTGTTGAAAAACGGACCGCCGATGGGAAACTCATTAAACTAAAGGCAAGGTACGTAGCTAAAGGCTACGCACAAATCGCCGGTGTGGAGTTCATGGACACTTTTGCCCCTACCGCGACTTTTGTTTCCTTGCATTTACTACTTACTGTTGCAGCAAAATGCTCGTGGCCCGTCTATTCATTTGATTTTGTAGCAGCATATCTCAACTCACCGATCGATGAAGACATCTGGGTACGCCCTCTGGAAGGCCTGGATGTCCCAAAGGGATACGCATGCAAGCTTAAGAAAGCGTTGTATGGTACAAAACAGGCCGCAGGTGTTGGTGGAAACACCTACAAGGGAAACTGAAAGGCCTAGGTTACGTTCCCAGCCAATTTGACTCCTCTCTTTATATCTTACAGCATCCAACGCAACATGGAGCCATTTGGGTACACGTTGACGATGGAGTCGTGACGGGTTCTGATGATTCAATACTACGGAGGCTGGAATTGGACCTCAAAGACTGTCTAGAAATCAAGTGGCAAGAAGGTGTTGAGACCATAGTAGGTGTTGAAGTTACAAGGGACACTAACGGTTTCACTTTACGTCAAAAGAAACTGATTGATAAGTTGTTAAATGACCACTGGGACAAGAAGTCTTTGGCAAAGGCACCATTGCCTTCCAGATTTCAAGCTGACACAGATGTCAAGGGTGAAGGTGACCCGTCGTCATCCACTGATTACTTATCCTTAGTAGGAACAATGAGCTATCTCGCCGTCAGTACACGCCCAGACATAGCATATGCGGTGAACTACCTAGCAAGATTCAGTGCCAGCCCTACTACGATGCACTGGAAGGCATTACGCCATGTTGTGAATTACATAGCAAGCACCAGGGATAAGTTTCTGTTTCTTCATCCCAAAGAAACTGACAAACCATTGAAATGTTATAGTGACGCTGGATGGGGAGGTGAATTCCAGCGGTCTTCTTACGGCATATTTTTGTCTTTCTATAATGTTCCCATTCTTTGGATAGCCAGGAGACTTCATACGGTAGCGGCATCTACATGCCATGCTGAATATATGGCCCTTGGGATGGCCACCCGTCAGATGCTCTGGGTGCAACAATTGATCACTGACATCCTAGGCAAAAAATTCATTGGACACCTCATTTGTGACAATGAAGCAGCGATAAGGGTAGGCAAAGAAGACAGTTCCAACAAAAGAACGAGACACACCGACCGTGAGTATTACATTACTAACCAAGCCCTTTTTGAGAATAAGGCAACTCTTTCATGGGTAGACACTGCTAATCAACTGGCAGACATACTCACCAAAGCACTGACACCTGAAAAACACAACGCTCTCGCATCAAAAGTGCGTGGTGCATAGATTTCTTATTATTTTTCTTTCTTTCTTTCTTTCTTTCTTTCTTTCTTTCTTTCTTTCTTTCTTTCTTTCTTTCTTTCTTTCTTTTTTTTAACAGGATTGCTGGGCATGTAAAAAGTGTACATGTGCTTGTTTCACCCATGCCTATTATTCCACCCTTAAAAAAAATTACTCTAATAACTGGCCCTAACCTCTGTTCCATACCTGTTCAAGACACAAATTTTTGCAGTCTTGGGAAATCCTCTTTTCAATCCCAACTCAAGACAAAAATTCACCCAGCCTAGAAACTCCCTGTGTTCCTTTCCCAGTCAAGACATAATCCCCTATACAGATAATTGTTGTCTTTATATTGATTAGAAGCAAGATGTTTGAGTTTTGATGAAAGAAAAAATTTTTGATATAAGTTTGGTGAAAGGAAAGTGACATTTTTAGTGACAAATTTTACATCATATTCAGATTATGAATATTCATTCTCCATCTTGAAATATTACATGTGTGCTTGATCTTTTTTAGGTAGTATTTTTCATCTTTTCAATCCTTCCTCTGGTTGCTCTTCGTCAATGATAATCACTTCATTGGTTATTTCTTGAGAAAAATGTAGGTAGTTTACCCTCAAAACGTCTATGATGAAAGGCATAATTCTTTTTAAGGTTGGTTTTTGTGTGCTTCCTATTTTGTTTTATTTCTCTTCTATTTCAAAATCTATGACTTATCGAGAATAAAGCTAGTACAGCACTCAGTTGTAGAAGGATTCTTTCTCATCTTTCCACTCATATCTGAATTCCTAGACCAAGTGAACCACAAATTCTCTATTTTTCTCTTGTTTCTCATTTCATTTCTCTCATAAAATCATTCAATAAACTGATCCTTTTAATCATATCTGAATCCCTGGACCAGCTAATTTCAAAAGGTTATGAGAACTAATGCTTTGCAAATCTCCACTTAATTTGTTTTTGAAGGATCCATATATATACACTTTTTGTAAAATCAATTTCACCACCAAATTTTCATGGAAAATAAACCTCCACATCATCAACTCTCACCCATGTCTTCCTCAGAGATAGATTTACATCCTGTGCTCAAAACCTCCAGGATCAAACAACTCAAGCCACCCAGAACTAAGTCCAATTTCCTAGACTGGTGTTGATTTCTGGATATTCATTTCACCTCATATATAACCTTGCTATCTGGTGTGGTACTCTTAAATGTTGAAAATTAAAAAATTATTTCTTTTATTCTTTTTCTCTTTTCTTTCTCTCTTTTTCTTTCTTTTTCCCTCTTTTTCTCTCTTTTCTCATACTACAGGCCAGAAATCAGCAAATATGATTGCAGAAACGGACTCTACGGCTCAATTTACCCTATGGTCACCTTGGACTGCAACCCCTCAAACCCCTTGGATCAGAAGTTACACACCTTCCTTGGCCACCTTCAGTACATATCACCAATCACCACTATCATTTACATATCACACTCTTTTACACAACCAACACAACCACATACTACATACAACATATCACATACAACAATCCAACTACATACATCAACAACCCATACACTCAAGCACATGGTCATGCAGGTCTCATGCGGGCTCATGCAGATCCCATGCAGGCTGTCATGCAGACACATGTACCCTCTACCCCTATCTCTGTTGTATGTGGCTGTGCATCAATCACCTGATCCCTGATCTGAGCTATTTTTCCTTCTATGACCTCACTTTTTGACAGGCTGTGTAGACACATGACCTGATGGCTGTGCATTTTAGTTCAGTTTTGGTTGTACTAGTGTGTTCCATGGCTTTTCCAGGCCAGCACAAATCCCTCATTCTGGCTAAATTCCCTCAATGCTGTGCAACCAGGCCAGCCAAAATCCCTCATTGTTGTCTATATAAGCCTGTAACTTTTTTGTCATTCCCCCCTTCCTCACCAGATCTTGGTATCAGCCTATTACACATACCCTTACTAGTCTTTATCCCCTATAAACACTGTCCATCTGGTCACTCTATAGTATT
>SMGU01001420.1:0-13767 GCA_004348175.1 Puccinia novopanici
CCCAAAGATCTGAGGAAAGGTCTACCTTCTTTGTAGATCTGAGTAGCTAATTCTCTCGTCGGAGTCATGATCATCGCGATCGGACCTTCCAGGGCTTCGAGGGGTCTTTGGTCTTTGATATGCCGAAACATGGGGAGTAAGAATGCCAAGGTTTTTCCGGATCCTGTCTTGGCCACACCAATCACGTCCCGACCTGACATGATCGCAGGCACAGCCTGACCTTGAATCGGTGTTGGTGATTGATAACCGAGACCTTTGATGACTTCTAGACTAAAGAAGAAGGCTGAGGTAAGCATGCGAATTCAATCCCCACGCTTCCGGGGCATTACTTACCACGCAGCATGCAATCCAAACCAGCTCCATTTCATCACGGGTTTGGGGCAATCTTGACCACGAATCTTGATGCCATCCATGGCGATTCTTATGTTTTCAGCCTGTTCGTCAGACATTTCTTCCACCTCGGCAGGTGGATGATAGAATGCTTTCCGGAAAGGCTCGTACACAATCTTCTGATGATCAACTGGTGCCAATTCCTTCTTCTTCAATTTCTTGGCGGCAAGTCTATAATCATCATGACAGCACAATCATCAACTTCGGATGAGGTCAGAAAAGGGGAGAGAGGTAAAGAAGAAATAACCAACGCCATGATGTCTTCGGGTCTTAGATTTGTCTTGTCAATCTCGTCTTCACTGCCTGCTGCTTGCTCCTCTTCATCAATGCGATCGTCGTCCTCTTCCAAAACCTTTTTGGATCCAGCGGCCAGTAGATTCATTTTTTTCTTATCTCTATCGTTGACTTTGGTCACTTCGTCGGTGACACCTGACATATAAGCATCCAAGGGATCGATTTCTTCCTGATCTATGTCCATAGCTTGAGCCGGCTGTACGGATGTCTCGGCATTTGAAACAGCTTCAAATCGTTTCTTGGTGGTTTTCTCTACAGCATGTGATAGTCGAATCTTTGATTCACTCTCACCTCCCTCTTCGTCTACTTCGTCAGACCCGGCTCCAGTTACCCCGGGTTCTTCTTCTACCCCGTCAATGATCTTCCTTTTATTGTATCCAACGTGACCGCCGTCTACCAGATCTTCCTCGTCACTATCTTCTTCAGCCTCCACCAGCTTTAATAGGTCGTCATCAGCATTGATAGCCTCAAACTTCAACTTCTGAATTTTTGTTTTACCACTGTCATCTTCAACACCCAGTGCAGAGCTGAGTTTAGAGTTATTTGAAGAAGGATCCGGAAATGGATTGAAATTTGGCTTTGTGGGTAACCCTTTGATTCCGATAGGGGGTGCGTTTTTCATGAGCTTGGTGGGCGCTAGGATCGGTGGGGGGGCGGTTCCTAACCGAGCAGAGATTGCAGCGGCAGCTAGCGCTGCTGCTGTGGCTTCGTCAGCAGCCAATGGCTTCTTGGGCAGACCCTTGGGAGTAATTGTTGGGAGCGATGGTTCTAGTTTCTTCTCAGCTTTTTGGGCAGCGGGATCGAGACTCTGTATTGGATCGGGTTTGGAAATAGGGAGTGCAAGAGGGGTGGAATTAGAACTAGAGTTCTCCTCCAGAGCTTTTTTGGCCTTCCATTGTTCGAGACGTTCACGCTTCATGCGAAGCTTCTGTTGCTCCAGTGTCTCACCTGGAAGACGACCTTCTCGAGCCTCAGCAATGGCACGAGCTTTAGCAACGGCGGATCCAGGAGCTGAAGAGTCAATATCTTTTTTAGCTTGGTTATTATCCGCTGGGGTGGCTGTTGTTGGGATGGGAAGACTTGGAGAGGCAGAGGGAGCCTGTTGAGAGGCGTCTTGGGCAACTATTGAGCTTGTTGATGTGAGGGGCTTGTTGATGGTGTCAAGGTGAGATGAAGGGATTTGGGGAGATTTGGGTTGTTCTGAGAGTCGCTGAGTGTTCTCGCGGCGGGGTAGGTGATCTCTTCTGCGATCTCGATCTGAGCGTTCATCCAAGGTATCGCCGCCCATGATGGGTGACTTGCTACGTCTTTTGCTCCACCTCTCCCGTTCTCTGCTCCTACTCCTACTCCTCCTTCTTTCACGATAAGCACGATCATCATGGCGGCGACGATCATTACGATACTTTTCCTTGTCACGGTCTCTTTCTCTTTCTCGTTCTCGTTCTCTTTCTCTATCGCGTTCTCTTTCTTTGATCTTAAGTGAATGTCGATCAGGAGTGGTAGATCGGTCACGACGGTCGCGCCTTCGGTCGATATCGCGGTCCTGTTCTCGGTGAGTGTGATGATCGCTAGAGCGGAGTTTGTTTGAGTCCGAGTGATGGCGTGTGGAGTCGTATCGGTAGGAGTGAGCATGAGTTCTTCTTCTCTTTGAGTCATCGTGCGTTTGACTTTTTGAGGGAGATGGGGACCTTGAGCGGGCGGGCGACATGACTGGAGTAGAAGGGCAGATGAGTTGTTTAGATGTTCTGTTTGGCAGCTTAGTGGGATCCAATGAGTCGCAATGGTGAGTTCGATAGTGGTGTCAAGTCAGTCAGCCGTGGTCTGATATTGCTGAGCAGCTGTCACAGGGCATGTCAGCAGGGGTGTCACGAGGACTGTCACATGGACTGTCATAGTAGAAAGTGTCACATGGGCTGTCACCGATCCCACCACACTTGAGCTCACCAAGCAGAACCTTTCAACAGACACAACAATACAATGGAGAAGTTTTCTACTTGGAGGGTGAGTGCACAAAACTATTATTTACTAGTTCAAGGAAACCCAACTGACTGACTGCAAGCCATCCCACACAGGACCCTTCCACTGGACTCGCCCCCTTCGTCTCTCCACTCCCGCCGCTTTCCGCCTTCCAGTTACCCACCCTACTCTGGATCCCCTTGCTGCCATTGGCCCTCTTCAGGACACTCTGTCTGCTCGTCCTGGCCGCGGTGTTTGTCTCCGTCGACGGCTTGGCTCGAGTCTTGTCTGTCTGTAACCCATTCTTTTCCCAACCATAACCCCTTCTTTTCTTTTTTCTTGTGCTCATCATAAGACTCCTCAGATCTTTTCAGTCAGGTTCCATGCCGCCTTCCAATACTATTGCACCGCCCTTTTCGCCCGCATCGCCCTCCATCTTCTCGGCTTCACGACGCTTCCCTCTGATCCCCCATTCTCCCATCGCACATCGTGGGCACCATACCTCCTCCCCTTGAACAATTGTCCAGATAGCTTTCTGAGACAACCCCTCTTTTTGTTTGGCGCTCCAGATCTCAGAAACTCATTTCTACCCCAGTCCAACCGGGAGATGTGGTGGTGTGCAACTGGTCTAGCTATGTGGATGTGATTTACCTTGGATATCTGTAAGCTCCATCATCATCATCAATGTAGGCCTTGAATTATTCCACAACCATTCTTCCCCATCCTACACCATCAACATTCTCCCAAAAGAAAGATAAACAGGATGTCATACTCATTTTCTTTTTGTGGGGGGGAAGATACAATCCTATTTTTATTTTGCCGGTTTTTTTGAAGGACGGGCAGGGCGGCGAGCAGGGCGCAACAGACCCTGTGGCCCTCGGATTCGAGAGAAAAAGCCTCGTGCAGCTCGTTGCTCGTACGGGCCATCCTCCAACCACCACCACCACCAACAAACCAACAACACAAAACATCAAGAGCCTCGCCGAATTCTTGGACGACTCGCGGCGCCTCCAAAGGCCCATTGTTGTCTTCCCAGAGGCATGTATCCGTCTCCCTTATCACAAACCCATCAAAAAAATAAGCATCCTTTTTTTTTTTTCTGAGGTTGTGTTTTCAAATATGGGTGTTGAACAGGGAACGACCTCCAATAATCGTGCGCTGCTAAAATGTCCAAGGTTGAGCGAGGGAGGCGTGGGGAACTTGGGGGGGGAAGTGCGGATGTTTTGCATGGCGATCAAGTGAGTGGAAGGCTGGGGAGAAGCGAAGCAGCCGCAGCAACAGGGGGGTTGTGGACACCTGGGCGGATAGACGGGGTGTGAAGAGGGCGGAGATGGGACAGCTCCGACTGGATGTTGAGGAGGGATTCGGGGGCTGATTGTCGATGTTTGATGTGTGGGAATTGCAGACACGAGGCGGCGACGGGGCTGAAGCGATCGATCACGGTACCGATTCCGAGCGTGCTGGGGAGTGTTGGGCAGATGGTGGAAGCGAACGGGGTGCCGGTGCTGATGGCGGGGATGCTGTCGCCGCGGAGCCTGCTGGTACGCTTCCCGCGCCCCGCCGACATGCTGCTCCTGCTCGACCCCCAGTCCCTTTCCCCCCATATCATCCAACTCGCCTTCCGTAACGCCTTCGACCGCATCGCTGCCGCCGCTAAGCTCAAAATCACTAACCACATCTCCGCCCTGCATAAGGCCGCCTTCTTGAACTACGCCCGCCATAGAAAGTGAACTACGCTCGCCATAGAAAGCCCTCTTGAACTCTAATCCCCTTCTCACTCGTCCCACTCCCTCTCTTGTCTCAGCTGGGCCATCCCCCACAGTCTCTCCCTTACATCACCAAGCTTCCTTTGCGTCGAGCCCTTCCCTCTGTTTGGATGTTTTTGCTCTCTTGTTCGCTTTGTTAATTATTAGAAATAGATGATGACAAAGGAAAAACAAGTGGTCATCTGCATGGAATAAGTTAATAAGGCCCTTGTGAAACGAGAGAGTAGTATGGGAGGGGAAAAAACAAAACACAATGAGAGTATGAAACAAAAAGGGGATGTACGACTAGCACACATCCCGCGTTTTTCAAAGGGGGCCCCCTCGTGTGGTTGTGAAGAGGAATAAATAAGCGCAAGGGTGGAAAGATCCTCTTCTGGAGTTCCGGCGTGCAGAAGGGAAACATTACAAAGGTGGTATATATATCATCGGAACAGGCGCTCTGGTTAGGCGTGATTCAATCTGAATCAAAGAAAAAGGATAAAATAAAATTATATCAGTTATATAAGAAATACACCCCTCTCCTCATCCCAAAATGTCAGGTTAAAAAATAAATAAATAAATAAATAGCGGGGGGTATCTACATGTGGAATCGTGGGACGACCTGCGAGCATGAAAAGCAAAAAAAAAAAAGGAAGGTATAGATCCATGGAAAGGAATCGAGTCAAAGGAAGGTGGTATAGTTCCATGGAAAGGAATCGAGTCAAGTAAAAAACGAGGGGAAGCAAAAAAAGCAGAAGGGGGTTCTCTCGTGGAGAGATGGAGAGTAGCAAGGTGTGAAGAAAGAGAGAGCGAGAGATTATTGTTGTTGTGAGGGTTAGTCGACTTCAATCGAACGAGATCGATGGAGGAGATGGGAGGGGAGGAGACTGCGTGTTGCAGGGGTTAGGGTTGGGTCGAAAAGTGCGAGTAGAGCATGGAGAGAGGAGGATGGGGGAAGGGGGCGAGTGAGTGAGCGATGGCTGGCTTGGGATCAAGGGGGAGGAGGGAGAAACTAGGGTTGGAATGAGGGAGTGGGGAGGGTTGGAGGTGGGGGATCGGTGGCTGCGGATGAGGGAGGGACACGGAGGCTCGGGCTGGATGGAGAAGAGCGAGTCCCAGTCGCTGAATTCGAGCTTAGAGAGCCGTGCGATAGTGGGCAGACTGATGGCCTCGGGCACGGCCAGCTTGCCGCCGGACGACCCTAGTGCCGCCGGCGATACACTCATCACCATCCCCCCCGTCCCTGCGTGCGACTGCGACTGCCCCGTCACCGATTGCGTGCTCCGCGTCGAGCTCCGGAATAACCCTTCCGATCCCTGGCTCAGCGACAGACTTCCTTGGTATGCTCCCCGTGGGGTCGGCGGCGCAAAGGGATCGTCGGAATAGCTCGGCCTAGATTCATACTCTTGCGTCACTAGACTGAAAAAAAAAAAAAAAAAATTAGGTGATTTCTTCTCTCATTAGCCCTACAACACAGGTCGTGATAAAGTAGATCGAATGAGATCGAGAGAGAGCAGCCTACCGGATAGACTTGGACGCGCTCAAGGTAGAGCTGATGTCGCTACATTTAGGACGGGTGGAGCCGGTGGGGGAGGTGCAAGCGGTGATGGGGGATAGGGGAGGATCCTGGAGAGAGTGAGGGTCATGGTGCGAGCTGAAGGATTGACAAAAGTCCTTGACGCTGGAGACGCTACACCAGGACATGACGGGGGAGCGGGCGTGTTCTGAGGAGTTGAGCGACATGCGACTCGTGGGCACGATGGGTGGTGGGGGTGGTTTCTTGCTCTTTGCCCTACCACTCTTCTTCTTGCATCCCACACTTCCCACTCCCAGCTGCTCCATCGCCGCTTCTACCTCCGTCTTGGCGGCGGCGCTGCCCTTCTTCTCCTCTACCACCACCATCGACTCCGCCTGCCTCGCCGCGTTCTGTTTCGTCTTCGGACTCCGCCTCAAACAGGCTAATAGAGATATCATTCTTTGCAGCTTGTGCGGCTATAATGGTATCTATAAAAGAAGGGATCGAAGGAAGCCATGCCAGCTGGTGGTCAGTGTGAGTTTTCTTTTTTTTTCTTTTTTTTTTTCTGCTGGAGGTGCTGAGAGACGTACCGAAGGAAATAAGAAAAAAAAGTAAGGAGAGTATTGGAAAGTGAAAGAGAGTATTGTTCGTGTTGTTGAGCAAGGAGAAAGAATCTTAGACATGCAGAAGAGGAGGAGGTGGAAGAAGAAGAGGAGGAGGAGTGGACGCAGGGGAGTGGCAGAAGTCAGTGCACCATACCACTGCAGAGAGGAATAGCGTGGGCAGCATCACCTTCCCTCAATCACCTTCCTCTTTCCGACCAATCAGTCTTCTTTTAGTCTGCTGCAGACACACTACATACCAGAAGATCTCATCTCTGTCCGTCTCCTTTCTGCCAATGCATCTTCGGCTTTCCTCCTCTACTTGATCTCCTAATTTATTTATACAAATAAATAAATAGTATGCTGCCACCCCCCCTCTCTCTAAAATAAATCATGTCCCGCGGGCAGAGAAATTCCCAGCAGGAGGAGCCAAGCCACCGGTGAGCCAAGCCTGCTGCTGAGGGAGTAAGAAGTCTCAGTGCATATTTAAATACACATGGCTTTCCAACAAGGTTCAAAGGGGCCCTTCTCACAATGTGACTCTACATAGTATAGTCAACACTACACCACCAAGCTTACATCACTTGGATGAGCCCATCCTAGACAAGCTAGGTGGACCCCAGAAATCCCCTACTCAACTGGCTCATGAAAGAGGCAGCAGTTGATCAGATTTTTTTCGGCAAATGATTCTCACCAAATTTTTGCCTTGGGTAGCAATTTCATTTCTTTTTTTTTTTTTTTGTTGCGATAAGTACAAAAACATGGATGTAAATGTAGCGATCTCAGAGCTTCGATATTGGATCCCAAATTGACTTAACTGGATGTAAGAGATTCCACCTTCATTACATTCTTTAATGTTGAATAAGTAATAAAGGCCATGTAAGCAAAAGCAAGGCCAACTTGAAACAAAAAAAATGAAAACTGTGTGTTGAAATCATGACCTTTATTTCATTTTCTTTGTTTTCTCTCATGTCATAGTCTGTATGACATCTGTATGGAGGCACTGGGCCACCAGACTGGCCAGAAAAATGGAAAAACACCTTTTTTGTAGGATTGAACCACCAAGATGGCCAAGTTGCTGCCAGATTGGCCATCCTCATGGTTCTGAGCCACCATGAAAGCCAAAGACGCTTGGAGTGTTGAGGTTGGTACACCTCACACCTGTGGATATAGCTCAATGGTAGAGCAGCCTAGCATGCATTGGGTAGATGTGGGTTTGAGGCTCCCTGTCTGCACTAGCCTTTTAACTCGCTCTACAGGTTATGAGCCCAGCACTGTATGCGGCTGCATATCTGGGATGAGCCTCTGGAAGGTGTAGTGGGCTGTAGCCCGGTGTTTGGTCTATGGGGGGGTGTTGAGGTTGGTACACCTCACACCTGTGGATATAGTTCAATGGTAGAGCAGCCTAGCATGCATTGGGTAGATGTGGGTTCAAGTCCCCCTGTCCACACTAGCCTTTTAACTTGCTCTACATGGAGGTGGACCCCCCTCTGGTTCCAGGAGTGTAACTATGACTGACCAACTTGTGCCACCTCTTGAGGTTCCCTTCAATGTTTGGTAGCCTAGCGATTTGGGTCATTGAGGTGCCCTCCTTCAAGGACTGGTAGTGGTCATGTGGGTGCATACCTCAAAGACACAAGGATACATACCGCCATGACCAATCCAATAGTTCCAGTCAGTGAGGAGACCATAATGACAGATGTAGATTGGGTCAGCTCTGAATACCTTCAATCATTGGTACCAGCCATTGCAGTCCACTCCTTCTTGACTGTTAGTGGCCATGGATTGAGGTGTGTACCTTGGTCACCGCCACGGGCTCTCCAGACCGTAACCTGGATCAGGATTGGGTTACATGCCATGGCTGCTGGGCCCAGAGGGGGGTCCACCTCCAAGCCTCTTTAGCTTTCATGGCGGCTCAGAACCATGAGGATGGCCAATCTGGCAGCAATCTGGCCATCTTGGCGGTTCAATCCCACAAAAAAGGTATTTTTCCATTTTTCTGGCCAGTCTGGCGGCCCAGTGCCTCCATAGAACGGCTTGAAGGTTGGGAGGATAAAATGTGGACAGCCTTGATGGCCCGAAACAGGCCTTTTTTGACATGATGGCAGCCCTGTGCTGTTTCACAGAGAAGGTCAATGGGGTGTCCTAAATAGGTGCCACCGAAATGGGCAAATTAGTGCCCCCGGATCCACGCCAAAAAAACAGTATTGGTCGCAGGTCCCTTCCTGCGGTCGGCCCCTCCAAGCACAGGGTAGGGTTTTGTGCCAAGTTCGGATACGGCTTCTCATCTCCCAAAACAATATCGTGGGTTGGGAGTTTTGCCGAGTTTCGCGTTATTTTCAGCCGCCGCCCCGTACAGCGGTGGTCTCCATTGCAACTTGAGGCGCCAGTAGTCCAGTTCGTACTCGTAGTGCCCCATTGCTCTCGAATTCAATCCAAAAGCTGCATCGGCTGGCGGACATCTCCATGCAACGAGCGCCATGAGTGACCAAGCAGAAGAAAGCGGATAGCGTGTTGCTTGTCCTCCCAGCGGAACCTGAAGATTGTAACTTAACATAGCCGAACATTCCAATTCCGTTTCCAGGCAAATTCTTCAATAATAAACAAATATAAACATGAGGCTTGCATAAAGCGGTCATGCATGTATTATTTGATGTGTACAACATATTTATTTACGACTAGGCTTGTATGCGTCTCTCTTTATTTTTTTCATTGTGAGCTCCCTAAACCTTGCCAAATAATTGTCCTCAAACCCTCTGTTGTGATTCTTGAAAGGGTCATGACCGCTGAGTTCCTCAGCATAAAAGAATTCTGCAAATAGAATACGCTCCTTGCGCTCCGCCTTGCGACTCTTTTCAACGCCCTACCCATCATCACCTGAAGAAACCCTCACGGTGGTCTCGACACCCCTTGGCATGCTCCATCGCTCAACATGCTTGCTAGAATCAGCGCTACTTCTCCTTTTACTGACTTTCTTTAGCCAAATGACCGTTCTCCATGCCTTCCTGCTGAGGGGGCCGGCCGCGTTAGATGAAGTCGTTGCTCGAAATCCAGCCGGCCATGATCTACTTGGTTCATCGGCACACCTCCCCCAGACCTACGCGCATCCAAGCATCGATGAGATCCGCGGTCTTGCCCAACCTCATGAAGAATCACTGCCGCCAATAGAGCCACCCCCAGGTATGCGACCCGCTTTTGTCTCATTCCTGCATATAGTGTTTCATCATTTGTAACTGCCCCCGGTATAAACTTTCATACAAATCTTCATTCAGGCAAACCCAAACCGATAGATTGGAACGCGCACAGTAGGTGGAACAATCCCTGAATTTCCACCCCAGAATTTTATTATACCTGACCCAGCTGACTTGAGAATTGTGTTGACCTGAAATTTATAAATACAGAGGAACTTCTAGACATTCCTTTCGACCACCATCGTGACAGCGAGCTTAGTCAGTGATTTGTTTTAGAAGATTACTAGCAAGCCCCACCAGGACTCAGTTCACGAGATCATTACCATCCCACAGTCGCATTGTCTGCTTACGAGCAGGGAGAAAAGTCTAAAAAGCCTTTGGAAATCGACGAAATTCTCAGGCGGAATTCACTGGTGAATAATCCAGAAGAAAAACTCGCTCTGCTTCAAGAGGCAACCAAAAAGTTGGCCGGTTTGAGTCCAAGTAATATTGCTGCATTTGGAGAAGACTGGCTGAATGCCATTGAGATAATTGATCAAGCTCATGAAGATATGGAGCTCGAAATGAGGATGAACACCTTGGTGACCTTCGTTTATCGAGATATGATGCAAAAGCTTTCCACCACATCCCCCTATCAAAGTTCGAATCGGGCGAGTCTTTATAATCGCATCTCAAACCTGCAACGCGCGCGAGAGCAATTTTATCAGCAAACCTATCGACCAATACACGACCCTGGACCCAAAGGGAAGACGGCGAGTAGAAAACAATTGATTGAACAAGTAGATTGGATGCAAGGTGGGTGTTCTATTTTTTCTGTCTTTTATTTTTTCGCGAAAAGAGGCGCCGTCTATTCTGTTTTATTGATTGCTTTGGAGTGGAATGAATTTTTCATGACCGCAGAAGCTCTTCTGCCATCCCGAGGTTTAGGAAATTCGGGTAAGGTCGCATGATAGACCTGGATTAGCTTTCAGGCTAGCTAAGCCTAATGGTTTTGTTATTGTTTTCGACAACTTCTACTTTCGAGCAGCCGATGTGAAATCTTTTAGAAGGATGATTGAGGGAAGTCCAAGCGTACGAAGTTACTTTGAAGAAGCGCGGAGAAGGTCTTCATGGTCGAGAATTCTGGGCAAGTTTCTGAGACCATTCGAGAATAAACTTCGGCAACGGAATGAAGCGCAATTTATTCGAAGGTTGGGCCGGACGGCGAGCAGGCAGGATGGCAAGACAGACTCGAAAACTAAGACGGCCTCCATCGCCCTACTGTGGCAGCTCAAAAACGTGGGCGGGAAGGCACTGGACGGACTTTTCGATGATTTTAGCTTCACCGAAAGGGCTCAAGGCGTGGCTGCCAAGCAGGTTACATCTTTACTAGAACCGGGAAAAGCGCGTCTCCTGTGGGATAATGATAGGGTGCTGCTCCAGACCCTTACCATTAAGGCGAATTTACCCCTGAAGCCAAATTTACCCATCATAGATTTGCAAAAACGCAGTTTAAAACAAAGGCGTGCCTTGTAATTAATTTCACTTCACTTTTCCTTCTATCCACCTTTCACCCTCACATCCACATGTACCTTCATTTCTATATCTACTAGCGTCTAGCCTTTTAAACTTCGCTTCTACTTTCACCCTCACTTTTCATTGCACAATCAAATCATTCGCATTCTACCACATACAGTCTTTTTGAAAAAGATATTACTGCTATAATATAACGATATGCAGTCTGTTTGACTCATTAAGTATGAAGAAGTTCTCGATGGCACGCGCCAATCCCTAACATTGTCTGATTTCAGAATAATCGGAGAAACTAAAAGCTGTGGTTCTTGAAGCTTCAGTTATAGCTACTAATGAAAGATGACCCCAGGCCAAACCTGCTAATGCATGGCTTGAGCTAAGCACTTCTCCTTTTCCCATCTAACTCTAATAAAAGAAAAATCGATTTACCAAGCACATGCGCGCCGTGGAGATGACCGCAACCAATTGCGGATGGTCCAATCACTTGATTTGGTATTTTGGTACAATTGGTGCGGCCAGCGCGGGGACGTGCGTCTTTCCTTGATTACGTCACGTCATTTCCTCTGCGTTATTGATCGTCCGGGACGGGCACGGTCAGCCCGCATCATCGGGGACCCCGCCCCATTAAAGAGGGCAGTGTAGGCCGGCTGTAGGCCCAAGCATCCCGCACTCCAACCTCAAACAACACTCTCAACCAAACTACTTTCCTCAACCAACATATTTACCCCACCTAGCCATGATGACCAGCGCAATCCACTCATCCAACCCCTTAGTCAACTCACAGAAGAAAGGAATCAACCCACCAACGGCGACTCCATCCAACTCGATCATCATCACCTCTCTGCCCAGGATATTCTTCAATGCAAGCCTGCAACTGGCCCTTCGGGCACACTTCGAAAGTTATGGCCAGATCCTCAGTTGGAGCCTACTCCCCACATTATCTAGGATCCTCGTGGTCTATTCGGATTCTGCCCCCGCTGTACTTGCCAGATCTGAAATGGATCACTTCGTCTTTGAAGAATCCGAAATCAAAGAACTCTTCCTCTCGCTTATGGATTCGAGTACTGGAATTGATCATCAAACCACGGAATTGTTCAACGGCCTCAAAAGGTAATGAACCACCGGCTCATCTCATCTTTTTTGTGCGTACATCTAAATTAGTGTTTTCAAAAAAAAAAACCTTCTGCTCCAACAGAACCGTGATTCGAGTGTATTTTGGACCCAAAACAACGATAGCAACATCCAAACCCACGGTGCTAGATGCGACATGCGAAGCGGCTCAGACCGCTACCAGTGAGCAGGCTCACGGACAGCAAGAAGGCGACCGATTAAAGCCGCCGAGTCTCGAGAAGAACTTTTTAATTTCGCCGCCGGGATCGCCGCCGGTGGGATGGACCCAAGTTGTAGAAGACGCGCCGAATCAGAAAGACCTTGCGGACGATTTATGTCAACGGTTACGTTTCTTAAGCGTTGGGGAGGAGGAAGACGAGCACGCGCAGGCCCAAACGCAAGAAGAAGAAGAAGAAGAGGATAATGATGACGTCAAGGGGGTCAGGTTTGAAGGCCTTGGCCTCCAACAGCCAGCTTGTCTCAAGGAGATTGTCATTCTACCCGCCCAGCCTGCGCGACATCTTCCGGCGCTCACGGTGCAGCAGATTCAGGCGTCTAAGCGATCCCCCGGTATGGGCATCCATCTCGTTAAGGCTACCATTGAAAGCATGCTCGTCTCTGCCGGCAACCAAATCTCTCGCACCCCTAGACCTGAGATCTAATTCAACAGATTAATTTAGCTTCCTTCCCATCTGTCTATTCATGAAGCCTCAATAGCTATTAAGTAGCCATCCTTTCACCTGTGAAAACAGCCATACGGCTGGTTCCAGCAGCATTTTCTCTTCCGTTGACCCAATCCCTCATTGACAATTGGTCGGCATACATACCTGTATTACTAAACCCAGCACATTATAAAGAACAGTTCGGAAGAAAACCACAAAGATTATATATACGTCCCCCCATCTCGCGTGAAATGAAAAAAGTCGCGGAATTGAGTGATAACCCTTACCGCTCATCCCGTCACCACGAGATGGATGAGCAGCAATTGCCAAGGCTCCCACATTTTTGACCATTCTGGAAACCTGTTGGATCAACCAGATGAGCACTCTGCAAAGGTGGTGCTGACTCTCACCTTTTCTACAATCTGCTGGCACTGAGATTTTGCAATGAAAATTTCTCAAGACACCCCCCTCATATATAGAAGGTGGTCACTGCTGCATTGTTTAGGATGCCTTATCCTTGACCACATGTCCTATTTCCTTGTATACTCACTGCCCATTTGGATTGTTGAATTTCTTCTTTCTACTGACTCCTGAACTCCCTTCACCCATTCCCATCATCAATATCACTTGTAATGATTATAGTAGACAAACTTCTTAGTAGCATGATAGTAATGAGTGTCACAGCCCTGTAGTCATTGAGCCTTTGTCTTGTAGTCATCTTCAATTCATTCTAGACTCAAAGAAAGCTCTCATTAATTGCTTGCTGTGATTTTATTCATGATGTTTCTT